>BMAO01018286.1:0-22093 GCA_019973975.1 Trichonephila clavata | reverse complement strand
ATATTTTATTAGGAACAATAGATGAGTTAATTTGCTTGGCATATTTTTGTCCATAATAGGAAAAAAAAAAGGATAAAAACTTAATTATATTTAAGTATGAAAACAATAGCATAAAAAAGAAAGCATAATAAAAGCATGGAAATAAAAGCACTATGAACAAAATTTCAATGAAAAAAATCCATTGTTAAGTTTGAAAAATAGATTAATAAGAAGGTGCCTATTGCACTACTAACGGTACTTGATATCTTTAACGATACTTGAATTTTCATATTTTAATATCTTATCAAAATTAGGCGAAAATGTGATTTCAGAGTAAATAGCTTTGTATTAATGTTTTCCAGTTTTTCACTTATTTTTTCCAGACAATAGTGTTTATCCCACATAAGTCTGTACATTAATTTTATTCATTTATATCCAACGTTTATAGGAATATGTAGCTCTTCGTGGATAAAATGCTACATTTAACTGATGATGATAAAAAGGAAACAAGTTTCTAAGTTACGTGAAATATATTATGAGTGTTAGAGATTATTATTTATTTATTTGTTGTCTATATTCAATTTGTTAGTATCGTCCAAATGTAAATATAGCGATCAAAAGTTTAAGAATACAAGTTCCATAGCTGATGATGTAAGAAGTATGGTTCTGATTAATTGAAACAATTTTGCAAAATTGGAGTTATTGTATAATACTAAATTGTCCTGAATCTTTAAGTCCTTATTTGATGGAAGATGAACATGGTTAAGGTGTTATTAAAGAAATAAATACTATGAGCAATTTGAACATTCGATATTTGGTTCCTAGATCTTAATCTAAAAGTTTCAGGGAATCAAACATCTTACTGTATTATAAGAAGCAGTAGAAGAAAAGTTATGAAATATAAAGCTCATTTTGTAGCTAAGAAGATTAAGCAGAAATAAAGTACATTTGAAATCTACAACAGCTTGTTAAAAATTTCTATGTTAATGCTTATTTTGTTAAACTATTCAACATTTTACTCATATGTCATCTATAATGTTTCTTTTAATTTTTTTTTATTAACGACATTCTTTGAAGTTGCACGAGGGATATTTTTGATTTTTGTTCATTTTAAACATCAATCAAGTGACGAGGGCAATTCCTAGTCAAGATAATAATCTCCAATGTGAGGACTTCGAACTGCGGCAGATATAATGTGCATCAGAACCTCTATTTACAGGCTCTTCAGTCGCACAAAGTGTCGAAAACCACTACTCGCAATGTGGACCACATGCTCGCGATCATGGCTTACTAGACTATCACAGCCATCATTTAAAATGGGAACTCCGTTGATCAGATATAAAAAAACGCCTATTCCATGCATCATTACACAAGCTAATTATTTATGCGGCAATCATAACAATATCAGAAAACAAGGCCCTTGCTTGTTCTCATTAATATATATGGCTTATATATGGCAAAGAAGGTTAGCTCGAGTTTTGAAATGAAAGAGCATAACTTAAGTAAATAAGAATGGATAAAATATTATAAAATGGATAAACTATATATGTTCGATGGTGTATATAAGTTATATATACAGTCGAACCAAAACATTGTGAACACGTCCACATTTTTCAAAAAACTCCTCTGGATGACGTGGAAGCCTTGTGATTATGAGAAAATGGTATTTAATTGCTATCGGAGAACAGTAAGCTATCATTCTGGCGCTTACTTTTGAGAGTGATGGGAAAGACGGATGGTCTAAACCAGTGCTTCTCAAAATTTCAATATTTGCAACACAATTTTCCAACACAATTTTCACAGTGTCTCCCTTCCATAAAATGAACAATGTATTCGATTCAATAATATTATACTTTAAGTGGCAATACGACTTTTTCTTAAGTGCCACTAACATACATAAACGTCTTACTCATCCAAACTTTAATTGCCCCGGACGTATATATCCGTCTTTCCAAAGTACGATCTTTTCTGTGCACTTCTATTCATAAAACTATTCCGAAAGCTTTCGAATACAATAAATGTACCTTGACAGTGATTGCGGATGACTTACTTATTTCAGAGGATTACCTCATTTATTCCTCCCATCCCCCAATACATCACATACACCCACCTACGGGGAAAACTGTGGCATTGGGGAGCAAATCGCGTAATTCTACGCCGGCAGTTAAATGATTAATTATAAACTCTTAAAATTATCTAGAGACATGTTCATTTTTGTATATGATTTTCCATATGACAAGCCCATGGGTTCACTTGTAATTATTAAACTTGTTCTTAGAATTGTTAAGGCGGCCGCGGTGGCCGAGTGGTCTAGGCATCGGATCATGGCTTGCATATCATGAGTTCGATCCTAGTACCACTAAAGACCCGCCGTGTAGGGGTGCGATGCACGTTAAATCTGTCGAGAGCTCAAACGTCCTCCCGTTGGTGTGGTGTGGTAGTTAGGAGAGGGGGTGCCAGCTCAGGTGTCGTCCGCGTCACTTGACCATGGTTCAAAATTACGCGGACCGTCGCCAAAAGCCCTCGTGTTGCTAATCAGTGCGACGTTAATATTCACTCACTTAGAATTGCTAAATTAATTGTGAAATTTTTTGTTCAGTACTAATACACTTATAAGTGTATTATTTAAGTTCAAATGTAAATTTATTTTTTTATTATGTCAGAATGTAATTTGTTTATTTACTTTCAGTAAATAATTAATTTTTTAAAATTATCTTCTGTTTTCGATTTTTCAATATGCTCACACTTCATTCGTAGAGTTATCACGCCCTCTCAGGGTATGCACCCCACAGTTTAAAAAACACTGGTCCAAGCGAATTTGAAAGAGGGCAAATTGTAATGGTCTGGAGACTCGGAACAAGTATCTTCGAAACAGCATGGCCTGGTAGTTTGAGCGTGCTTTGTTGTTTTAAGTATGTATGCAAAGTGGTTAAATAAAGGGGAAACCCAAAGTAGACACCTAGCTGTTGGACATCCACATGTTATCAAAGAAAAAATACATCATTTCTGTGAAACTTGGTAAGCAAATTAGGCACCAGACAGTAGCTCAGCTCAAAGCCCAATGTGATGCAGGGACTCAGAAACATTGGGACTTGTGACCATAAACAAGGGAAAGATAATTTTCTTGTTGAATGAATCATGATTTCTCATTCATCATGTCGATGGGTGTGACAGGGTGTGCCGTCTTCCACAGTCAAACAGTTGCTTTCTACTTGTGCGCAGACAAGTGATGGCGGTGTTAATTTTGTATAACGTTCTCATGAAGGAATCTAAAACCCTTAATTCTGCTAGAAAAGACCGTGAAAGTTGTAAAATATGAGAGCAAATTTGTGGATCAGTGACACGCTTATATGGTTTTGGTTTACAAAACTGGAAATGGAATCTTCTAGCAGGACAGCGTCCCATGTTAAAAGGCTATAATTGTGGAATTGTGTTAGAGGGGTTCGAAGAGCATAAATATGAATTCCAAGTAATATCTTGGCCACCTAATTCTACGGATTTTAATCTGATATTTCATATTTGGTTTCTGATGGAAAAGCAGCTCAGAGATCGATATTCATATCGAAATATCTTCGACTGTACGTGACCATTACTTAGATAATCGCTACAACCTGTCTACAGTCATCTACCAAGAGCTTGTAACATCCAATCCAACCCGAGTTGAAGCTGTTTTACAGGCAAGTGACGTTAATAAATAAACAATTTCTTGTCTTTAGTATTGCATTTCGAAAGAAGAGGAAATGAGATATATTAGAGAGCCGATCCACGACTCAACTATGAGATTGAAGGTATATTTTTGATACATGAAGGAAAAGAAAACTGATTTGAATGATAAGACTATTTGCAATGAATTATAGTTGATTCATATCATTAATTCTGAATCTTCTGATAACACATTACTTTATAATAATCAAACCTCTGTGGAGTTTCTAATCTTTTCAAAGGAAACAGTCGCACAAGCACATGCATATCAAATTCATTTATTTTCTCAAACATAGCTGATGATAAATTATCTTGATCCAAATTTGGCATTGAACATTTACATTGAAAAGTATTTATGTAAATATTTTTAAGAAAATAAAAAAGATTTGTACACTATTTCTAAAATGTGTTCGATACACAATTGTATTTGTGTACAGAAAGAAATTTGTTGGACACGCATTCTGAAAGACAATTTTATATGTAAACTGAGAAAAAAATGGGAACGAAAGTTTTTATATGTAAATTTTCTTTGCAAATGATTTGTGAAAAAATGAAAGAAAAACATAGTATATTTAGACAGTTTTACGATGTATCGTGAAATATTTGAATGCTACCCATACTAATACTGGTATCATGTTACCAATACTTAGCAAAACAAATTATTACATTTAAGCAAGAATATGTTAATTTAGGTTTTTCTACTTGTCAATTCAAATGATGTTGAAGGAGTTCTTGATTTGAATATTACTGAGTTAATTAGACTTGAAAATTTTGAGAGGTAAACTTCTAATCAGCATTTCTCTTTTCTTTGGCTGCCCCACTTCGTTACACAGGGAGTTCAGCAAATCTTTTGTATACCGTCATTTTCCTTTATGCATTTAAAAAAAAAAATTCATGTAAATTTTATATTTGCTTAATTTTCAAATTAATTTCTCCCAAAGACTTTCCTTTTTTACAAACAGAGAAGGATTTCTAATAAATATTGTTAAGATAACAAACTTAATTTCTTTTTAATCTCCTATCTCCAGTTTATTTTACCAGATTTATTTTTTAAAAAATCTACATTTTTGTAAGCCATTTTCTATTAACACACAAACATATGTTTGTATAAAGCATTTTAACAAAATTAAACTTAAGCAAAACAAGCTTAATTGTTTATTAATTAATCAAAGTTTTCTATCAAATTTATTGCTTACAATTTAATTTGATTAATAAAAAATAAATTCCACCCACAAACACACAGTATGACTTTTTGATTTTGATGTTTATACTTGAAGTCGAGAGCTTCCAATTTTATATATAAAACCTTACATATTCAAAAATATTGACACCACTACTAAAATGGAACGTTCCGAAATATTCTATCGCAGATGAAACTTCTTCTTCCGAGCCATTTTTCTCTGTATATACATAAATCCTGCATTTTTATTCGTAAAATTTATTGGAATGAAAGCAAATGTATTGGATTTGAAAATAGATAATATTGCAAAAAATTCGAACAAGTATTGCTGAGTTTCTTTTCATTGAATAAAATATATATATATATATAATGCTTGAAATAATTAAAACCGTATAAATATAATATGAATATTTTAGAAATTTTGAATAAAATTTTATCTTTTAAAGTTGTTTCAGAATAAAGATTTTATTTTTTAATTGTTTTTCACTTTTTTAGTAACCCACCCCCCCAGAAAAAATGCAACAAATACCATGGTTATTTATGGTATGAAAGAAAAGCAATTTTTAATTTTATAACTTATAGCGAAGCGAATAATTTGTTATTTAATTTGTTGCATCGAAAGAAATCTTTTCTTGGCTCTCATTTAAGAACATCTGCTTAGGGCTTAAAGAATAATAACTTGAAATGCCCCTTAACGAGAAAATTATATTACATTAGGCAATTTAGATCGAAAAATAACTACGTAGTTATCATATAGAAGGAGCTGATGAATACCTTAAAATTCATTATGTTCTCAAAAAGAGAAGTTTTAGAATATTCAAATTGCGCTCCGTCTATTTAGAACTTGCCAGGAACTCATAACAAAACATTTAAGATCAGTTAATGTGTAATTTTCAATTAAGTCTCACGTAATGTGGGAAGAGAAACACGCTTCCTAAATTCTCTTTAGTTTTATATTAAGGGAATGAATTCTGGAAAAATTGCTTTCTGGAGAATTAAGTCATCAACCTATAAATGACGTCCAATGCCGGCAATATTTGGTGAGTTATTTGCTATTCAAGAAGGTAGTTACAGATTCAAGAAAAGGCGTGGAAATTAGCTTAAGGTTGCCGAAGCTAATTAACAGGTTAAGTTACATTCTTATGGGAAAAAGACATAGGATTTAAAAGTATGCAGAGAGAAAAGTACAGCTCATTATTCCATAAGACAAATTTATTTTTTGTCTCAAATTTTACATAATCTCATGGTACTAAAAATATGTTTCAATTATGAGAGTAACTTTTTATTTGTAGGGTATATAATGAATTGATATACCTTTAATGTGAAAAAGAAATGTTGTTACACTAATTCCATTCTTCCTTCTATTTATTAAATAACTACAATTTGAATCAGTTCTATTCCCATGATAATGCATGCAAAGCTAGGGAATAGAGTTTAAGACAGCGTTTCACATACTTTCAATAACCGAGATCCTATATTCAATCGTAATTTTCATCACGCCCTTCCCCCTCCATGCAATGACAATGTACTTAATTCAATTATACTATACTTTGAATCAAAAGCTACAATACGACTTAAATCTCTTAAGTGTCACCGGCGTATATAGATGTCTCACTCAGTCAAAGCATTAATTGCCCCGGACGTATATATAAGTCTTTCAGAAGTAAGATCTTTTCTGTGTACTGTTATCCATAAAACAATTCCGAAGGCTTTGGAATGCAATAAAAGTACATTGACAGTGTATGCGAATTATTTCAGAGAAATTGCGTATTTATTCCTTTTCCCTCCCTTCCTCTATACATCCCATTCGCATGCCTACGTGGAATACAGTGGCATTGAGGATCAATTCGCATAACTTTAAATTGGCCGGTCAGGGATTAATTATAAACCGTACAAATTATCAAGATAAGTGTTAATTTTTGTATGTTATTTTAAATATGGTAAATCCATAGGGGTCACTGGTAATTATTAAACTTGTTCTTAAATTAAAGTATTGTTATATTAGTTGTAAACATCGTGCAGTATACATACATTTATAAGTGAATTATGTCTGTGTAAATGTGTATTTAATTTTTTTGTTATGTCAGAATGTATTTTGTTTGTTTACTTTCAGGAAATTAATATTATTGTAAAATAATATTTTGTTTTCGATTTTTCAGTAAGCTCGTGCCCCTCTCGCAAAATTGTCACACCCCTATCAGTTTGAAAAATGCTGCCATAAGCGAAAAAAAAACAATTGTTTAATATTTTACATAAGTGCATGGTATTAATAATATGTTCCAAATGTGAGAGTGATTTTTTTTTATTTGTAGGGTGTATAATGAATGTCTATATTTTTAATATAAAAAAGAAATATTACATTAATTCCATTTTTTATTTATGAAAGGATGTATAGCAGGGATGATTATTTTTGTAGTGTTGCGTGTCAAACCGTTCAACATGATCCAGGGGGGAGTTCAAACAATTAAATCTCTCATCAATAACATCTAAAAATTCATCAATAACATCACCAATAACACCAAAAAAATCACCAATAACATCCGAGTTATCTTTAGATTTTGTATTTTAGATTTTTTTTTGAGTTCGGTAGATGTTGCTTTCCATAGTTCTGAAGATGTTAGTCCAATAAGTTCCGTGGCAAAATTATTAATATCTATTCTTTCACAAAACCAGACAAATTTGTATAGTTTAGAGCAGTGCTTCTCAAACTTTCAATATTCAGTCATAATTTTCATCGCGTCCCCTCCATACAATAACAATACTTAATTCTATAATACTATATTTTGACGCTAAAGCAATACGACTTTAAACTCTTAAGTGCCACCGGCGTATATAAACGTCTCTTTCAGCCAAAGCATTAATTTTCTGGACTTATATATACGTCTTTCCAAAGTACGATCTTTTCTGTGCACTGCTATACATAAAGTTATTCCGAAGGCTCTGGAATGCAATAAAAGGACCTTAATAATATATGTTTGCGGAAGATTTACTTATTTAAGAGTATTTCTTTTTTTGCTTACTTATTCCTTCCCCCCTCTCTCCCCCAAAGCGAAAACATCCCATACGCGCGTCTACGTGGAAAACGGCGCATTGGGGAGCGAATTTTGTAAGTTTTAATCGGCAGTTAAAACTCACAAATTATCAAGATAAGTTTTAATACAAGCCCATGGGACCAATGGTTATCAAACTTGTTCCAAGTATTGTTAGATAGCCGCGGTAGTCAAGTGGTCAAGGTATCGTAGCATGGCTAGCGTATCATGAGTTCGAGCCCTGTGCCACTGAAAACCTGCCGTGTAGGGGAGCGATGCACGTTAAATCTGTCCAGAATTCAAACTTCCTCCCGTTGGTGTGGTGTGGTAGTTAGGAGAGGAGGGTGGCGTCGGCGTTACTTGACCATAGTTCAAAATTACGCGGCCCGCGCGCGTAGCCAAAAGTCCTCGTGTCGCTGAACATGCGACGGTAATATTCACTCACCCAAGTATTGTTAAATTATTTATAAAAACATTGCACAAACAATACTGATACAATTATAAGTGCATTTTATCAGTGTAAATGAGTATTTATTTTTTATAATGTTAGAAAGTATTTTGTATATTTATTTTCAATAAATTAAAAATTTTTAAAGTAATCTTTGGTTTTCGGCTTTTTAATATATTCGTGTTCCCCTCGTAGAGTTATCACGCCCCTCAAGGGGGGCGTGCCCCACAGTTTGAGAAACGCTGGTGTAGAGTATCCCTCAGAATTGTACCACTTGCTAAATGTGCCATGCGAGGCATAGGTTGACGATACTTGCTGTATAGCGTGTTTTACAATAAAGCTAAATAAATCAAACTTCTTAAAGTGTTGAGGAATTAAAATTTCATTAAGTTCTCAAGAATCATGCTGCAAGTTGACTTAAAAGTCATTTATTAAATACTCGTACAGAATACAAAATTTCACATAAAATAATTACTGATTTTTTAAAGTTCTTCAAATTGTTTATTATATATTTTCAGGTATTTGCAATACTCTTCATTAAAAAAAAGCTCAATAGTAAAATTATCACGGAGTTTTGCTTCTTTAGGGATGGTATATGTAATTTGACACATGAAACTTTGAGTACAATCATTAGAAGAGAAAGGTGAGTCTCAATAATATATCAATTCCTCCTTCAAGCAATATGTGCTACTTTGATCATAATATCTTAATAAAATGATAAGAAAAATTGTGAAGATTGAAGTTTAATTTTTTTAAAAATTAAGTAATGTAGAAGATAATCATTAACACTTTTTGCTTTCCAGTGAAAATTTAAGAACAAAGATTGTTTAAGCGTAAGAATATGTAAAAAACAAATATCATTTCGAGGAAAATGAAAACAATTTAATTAATTCCATAAAATGTTATAATTTAGCCAAAAGAAACAAATAAGTACTTAATACCAGATAAATGTTTGACATACACAAACGATTATCTGGTCATGCTAAAAGTTCAACAGAAGGTCTTCCGTCTTTTATGCAAACCATTTTAGAATACATTTTCTCGTTTACGTTTTGAGATAAAAATGTGGAAACTTCAGAATAATCATCTGCTAATGTTTTCTTTTAATTGGAATATAAAGTAATAGGTTTAATTTAAAAATAGCTTTTTAAGAAAAATAGCTTGAATATTATATAATTGCACTTTCCAAGGAGAAATATTTGTATCAACAAATTATAAAATGAAGTAGAAATCTCGGATATTGCCTTTTAATAAAACGTATGTATAATACAATTAAGTTGAAAGAGAAAAATTAACATAAAAATTAAAGCATGGCCACGAAACTTCATTCTAAGACTGTTTAAATGCAAGTAACTTTCAAGAAAGGGAAGTCTGATGCTAAAAGAAAATCCGTCGACTCAAAGATTCCTTCCATCGTAACTGGGAATGTTTTCCGGCACATTAAGTAAAATTATTCATAAAAACTTAAAGTTAAAAAAGATGTTTAAACCTAAAGTTCATCTGCTTTTGCCAAAGCATAACGCTGAAAGAAAAATACATTTTTGAAAATTATATGAAAAACACCTAGTTACTGGAAAATAGAAATTTGTGGTAACCCTCGATAAGGCTTGGATATATTTAAGTGACTGCATTAAAAGAAAATCGATTTTTTATTGATAAACTTACAGGAATGATCGTACGAAATGGCTTCGTCAGTGTCTAGAAAAGTTCCCAAAGGGGTTCATGATATTTGCAGAATTTTCTGTAAGATCAGCAAATTAAAAATTAAAAAAAAGTCTTAAGTAAAGCCAAAATTAATTCACTCTACTCTCAGCAAAATATTTTAGAACCAATATTTGAAGAAGGAATTCCAGCCCTATAAGGAAAGGACATTGATAAAGTTGAGCTGCATATGGACAAAGCCTCTAGTCACACGTCTAAGTCAACTCTGCCACATTTTTAGCAAACAAAGAATCAGAAACAAGAATATAGTGTATCCCATTTGATGAAATACGTTCCATGGTTCAAAGTTATGAGGTTCGTTACCAAAAGCCTTGGTGTAGCTGAATACAGCGACGTTATTATTCACTTTCACTCACCTTTCTTTGTTTGTTAAATATTCATAGAACGCCTGTTTGGTTGGGTGCTTTCGGCAAAGTTCTAGTGCACCCCACCCCCCTTGAGAGGAAACTGGGCGTCAAAATGAATTTGGACAATTGATATCTACCTATATAGGGCCACACTATAAAGTAATACCACTTCTCGGCAGTGGCGGATTAAGCGGGTGTCGGACCTGGCGGCCACCAGGGGCCCCAAGCTTGATGAGTGCAAAGGCCAGTGACAAACCAATCACGCCACCTTGGAATGAGAAATGAAAAGAAAACAAAGATACAATGAAACCTCGCTAGATATTTGTCGAGATGCAAGAGAAATCCTAATGTAGAAAAACTTTTGAAAATATTTTTAACAATACCGAAATCGAATGCATCAGGTGAATGATCTTTTTTAGTTTTAAAAAGTGTTAAAAATAATTTAAGAAGTACTATGGGAGAAAAGACAAATTGAACAACATGGCCATATTATATACATAATAAAATGTTTTGGGCAAAATAGATATGGTAAAAATAATTCATGAATTTGCCAAAGAGAAATCAAACTGTGCAGAAAAACTGTAAGCTCTTAAGTAAGGTTTTTAAATTTTTTTATATACAGTTAAGATTTTACATTAGCCAATGAGTTTTAAAAAATAAATACATTTTATTTTGAGAATTTAAAGTAAAAGCTATTCTTTTCACTATTTTAGTTTTTCGACTCTTAAGCCCATGGGCCTCCAACTACCTTAATCCGCCTCTGCTTCTCGGGGAATGTGCTTGGTCTGTTATGGTCTTTCCCATACGTAGCCCCATTTGGAAAAAGAACATTAAAATGTTTATAACTGTGTGAAGCAAGCCTTCTCATTTATTATAGTACTCGAAAGAATTTTTTCCATGCTTAGTTTTCGCTACTGGAAAATATTCTTGCATATTTTTTAGTCAAGAAGTTGTGATCCATTATATACCGGGTGTCTTGAAACTCTCTAATTAAACAAAATCTAAACAACTAAATTTTATGAAAATTAGGCGATGGCAGAAGGAAATGATGGATTTTATAGAGGGGAAAAACGACGAGAGTTTCAAAAACTACCCCTAGGTGGCGAATCATAGCCTTATCGAGAACATATAAATAATGTACAAAAGTTTACAAAACATGCTCGATATGCGGTCCACCGTTGTCTGCTACCATCTGGAAGCGTAAAATCGCATGTAGGACTGTTGAAAGCAGCATTAATTGGGGAATATTACGCACATGGCATTCAATGCTTTCTTTAAGTTTGGATAGAGATGTGATTGGATCATGGTAGATCATGGCCTATTTGCAAGAATTCCGGAAATCTATAAGGTCAAGCCGGAGGAAAATGCCGACTGATGATTATGTCGTCACCGAAATAGCGGCGGAGCACTTGTTTTACGTAATGGGCGATGTGGGAGGAAAACCGTCTTATATAAACACTGTGGTTTTATCATATCGCCTTGTCTGAAGAGCCTGAATAAAGGATTTCTCTTATAATGAAGTGTATCATTGATTGGTGACGATGCATGTCACACATCCTGCGGAAAAATGGACCTACAATGAAGGTTGCAGTAACGCCGCACCAAACCGTTACAGGAACTGATGTGGGTTTATACCAGCCCATATGCGGCAATAGCGCATGTTAACCACACCTTCCAGATGAAAGTGGGCCTCATCGAACCACAAAATATTCCATGGAGATTCATCCTAGACCTCAACTCACGCAAGAAACCGCAGTGCAAAAGATTGTCGATTATCCAGATCATCTGAAAAGAGCTGCTACCCAAGCAACAGTTTATAGGGATAGTAGCACAAGTCCTTTCGAAGAATCTTATGCACCGTGGAACGAGGTTGGTCAACAGATGCTGCAATATGCTGAACACTAGTGTGGCCGATGGTTTGCGATCTGTCTTCCCCCCCACTTTCGTCACTACATCATCTACTACATGGTACAAATGTTCTAATCAGGTTTGTTAATTCTTAACTAGAGAGTGGACCTTTTCCTGTAGTAGAGTATCCATTTTGAAAGAATTTCACCATTATGGTATGTTCCTGGAGAGTCAACTTCATTTTCCTTGACTTGGAAACGTGTATGACTGCACGGTGCTACGGTGCTGTTATTGGGCATATAGGCTGCTAGCGGCCCTCCCTCCCATATCCGATATTTAGATGTGGAACGATTATTTTCATTTTCATGTTTAAGAGATGGACGTTTCTGATTGTCTGGGCCAATCGTACGGAAAGTTCCACCGGTCTTGGAGTTTTCAGGTACATGGGAGAGAACCGATTGATCGTTCTCCGATTTATTCTTGGTGTGTGAGGAAATTGACTCTCATTGGCTGCTCGAAAGTCTAGCAAAAGTAGTATAAGAAAATGAAAGCGGGGCTTGTCCCGTAGTGAGAGATATAGTACAAAAAATAAAAGTTTAAAATTTAGGAAATTAAATGTGCAACAAACAATACTGCACAGAAAGAATAAAAATTATGGTGGGTTATAAGAGTCGAGAAGTATTCTTCTCGGTCTTTTAGTTGTAGAAATTCGATTATAGTCGTGAAGATTTAACATATTTGCGTTATTAGTAAGATGGAGAGAATTGAAGAAATTTCTAGAAATTTTTTGAATGTGAAATTTAAAGCTATTAATTTTAATGGCTTTCCGGATGTCGTCATTTCTCATATAACGAGTGGCTTTTACGATCATCAGGATGGTAGAATTTTGGAGAGTATCTAAAATATTAATATTAATCATAGCGGTGTATCCCCACACAGGACAAGCATAGGTTATGATGGGACACATAACGGCTGTATAGAAAAGCATTTAGTATGACTGCAGTTCGCCTCTCACATCTTATATCCCGCGGGTTGCTGCCCGCGCATTGGATTACTATGGTTACGATATTTGATTGATTACTATGGTTACGATATTTGAATGATTACTATGGTTACGATATTTGAATATGCCAATAGCTTACACTGCAAAACGCCATTTAGTGGGGTTTTTTGAAACTCATTGTTTTTATCCACTCGATAACATTTCCATCATTTCATTCTGCCAATCTCATTCGGCCCAATTTTCATGCAATTCTGCTGCATAGTTTTTGCTACAGACTGCTCGCAAAATTAAGGTTTACCCGGTACGTTTGAACACTGTCCTTTGAAATCAGTTCATTTTCATTTAAATTCACCTATAAGAAAATTGTTAGTTTTTCAAAACATTGCTCATCATTCTGCGTGAGATACACATTGCTATTAATTCTTAAAATCAATGTATTCATTTCTTTTCTTTAATTTTGTATAATATATGCATTTAATATAATTACTTCATTTATACCAGCAATCATGTCTGCTAAATAAGATAAACTTCGCAACAATATTTTCTCACATGATTATAGAATTGATTGCATCACTAGATTCATTTAAAATTCATCTGAATTCTATATGTAAAAGCAGGGTTCTGTATTTTCCGGATAGTTCTGCTCAGAACAAAGCAAATAATCTGGAATTTAATTATTTTTCTTTTATAAAATTTATTATATTTGCAGCATCATTTAAAACATTTTTAATGCATTCTTTATACATTTTTCACTACTGTAATACATTGTTCCAAATAAGATGTTATGATTAAACTTTATTTTTCAATTGCTCTATTCTTTTATACGCTTATTAGAATCGAAAATGGAAAGTTGTCTCTCATGTACAAACAACAAATGATTCGAATAAAATATTAGCTGCTTTTTTACTGATTTGAAGGACCATACTCAGTTTTCTATTTCTTGGTCTCACATAAAATTACTTTTTGTAGAATAATCTTTTAAACCACCTGATCTGAGTACTTATCTTGTAGATTCATGTGAAACTAAAAAGGAAAACTATTGATTGGATTTTAAAGATATTTTTATAAATATCTGAAACGTAGATTCTCAATATTTCTTTTATTTATATATCTTTTCTTTTTTAGAATTAAATTTATGTGATGGACAATTTTACCCTTGTTATAAATTCTACTTTCTTTTCTCAAAAGCACTTTATAAACAAACGGTAAGCTGTCTAGATGAATAAAATTACTAATTTAGCAGGTGTTATGCCACTTTTATAATAAAAAAAAAATTGAATTGCATTTGTTGTGTGTTTCTTCACTTTATTAAGCAGAATAACTTTGCTACATAAGTAAACAAAATTACCTCAAACAATACTTTTAACACTAACTGAACACAACAATAAAAAAGTTGCAAAATATATTAATACTTAATACATTTCTTTAAAAGTATGAGAATCAAAATTCAAAAATTAATGGTTATATTACCATTATGTGACACTCTTTTCCCTTCTTCAGCAGAGCCTCTCAAAAATGTTCCAAAAATTACAATTTTTTGAAAAATTTAATTTTTTAAACAAAAATTTTGCTTCTGTGAATCGTACTTTTTAATATAATATCTACATTTTGCTTATTTTGGAATGACAATCAATTTTTCAAACGTTGTATACATATATTTTGAAAAGTTAATGATTAAAAACTATTAAAAAATTCTTCTTGTATTGACACTACAGACTTGGGTTGACCGAGGACTTACCAAGAACCCTATTCCAATCCAACCTCGTGCTTGGTGACAGTTTTCCAAGTAGTTGCTATAAAAACTCTAAAATCTTCCTCCACACAATCAGCCCATCGTAATTTGTGAGCTCGCCCCTAGTTCTAGTTCCAATAGGCTTAAAAAATTACGCCATGAAATTCATCGTACATTTATAAAAATCTGAACATAGTTTAAACAATTGTATTTTTTCTTAGTAAGATATCTCTTGGCGTCCACAACCACTTTTAAACGCCGTGGTATAGATTTCATCCTTTTTTTTGTAATTTCTGAATCGATGTTCATCAATTTTCTGTGATTATTATTTTTAGTTCACATTTTATTTTTATATGTCATACCCAGGTAGTCTGTGACCAAATTTTCCCCAAATATGCAATACGGGCTTAAATCAAGGAATTGAGGAGGTGTTTTCAGAGTTTGGAGACAGTTATATAGATACTAGAGGCCTACGTTGATAATAGAACGACGATAATAATCACCTCATTAAAAATGAATTTGTCTCCAACACCCAAAATTTGGGAGGGTAATTTAAATTTGTTTTTCAAAGTATTTAAATCAAGTTCATGATTCACAATACCATCAACAAATACCAGAATACCTAATCTTGAAGCCGATATACACCCCACCTTTCTTACACACATAACAACAACACATTTACCACCATACTACACTGTTCTAAATAAATTCTTGGGATTAAGTTCCTTGTTTTTTTCCTCCGAGCTTTTATACTCCTGGCTGAAGCAAAAATGTTGAATTTGCTGTCATCAGAATCAATTTTTTTTGTTAAAGTTGAACTTCTTCAAATTTAATTTCGATAAATTAATTTCTATTAGTCTACAATATTAAATTTTTAAGAAAATTTAGAGTGCACGTACACTTTTGAGAGTGTCTGTATATGTATTTTTTTATCTTTAACGAACTTCAAAAATAAAAAGATAGGTTTTACTACTTAAATTTAAATGCGGTTTTTAGGAGAAAATGTGTTGATAATTTCCCTTTAAGTAAAGTCTTTGAAATTCAGCTACAGGCGTTTTCTTAGAAATTTCTAAAGTATCAAGGAGTACAAAAGGAATATAAAAGGAGTATAATTTCAAGTATTTATATAAAGAATGTATATTTTTTTTCCATTTTATCACGTAGTTTTAAATTGAATTTTGTTCTTGATATTGATACTGAGCATGAACAATCTTTGATGTACAAAAAGATATCGATAGTAAATTTACATAATTAAAATTTCAAATTATAGTTCACCAAGTCAAAAATTGAACAATTAAGATTTTTTATAAAATAATTTGAAAAAGACAAAAAGGAAAGAAATATTTGTTGTGTTGTTGCTAATGCCATCTGTCTGACGAAGTCAGATCAAGGCCCATGAAATTCATCATGTCGTCGGGTTATATTGTACGCCTGTCGTTAGCCGTAGCTTTGAGCACTATGCAGGTGACAGTACGATTTGGCTCTGTTCCACTCCAACTTTGAGAGAGAACACCCTGGGAGTGTGGTCAGGGGCTTCACACCTCTCTTCCTCTTCCATCAACTTCACGAAAGGACTTGCGGCTCGACGGCTATTTAGAGAGTACCTCCATGCCACGAAGGCACTATACATTTACAAACATCCATGCCTTCTCCGGGATTCGAACCCAGGCCTTACGGCACAGCAGTTAGCGTCGCTAATCTCCATACTGGATGGACGACAAAAGAAATTTTGAATGGGATTAATAACATGTATGTTTTCTAAAACATTTAAGTTGCTTTTAAAGTTGAAGGAAAAAAATGTGCTTTTAAAATTTTATTCCAGACATTATTATTAAAAGATAAAATTATTTTTCCGAAATATTTTACGTATTTAAGTTACGTTTTAAATTAATCTTACGGCACCAAAAAACAAACTAAAACACACAGACACGCGTCATTTATTCACATAAAAAAACATTATTTGAATTGAATCTTGTTAATGACGTAACAAGATACACATTTTCTATAAATAAGGAAATTAATATTTATTTGAAGAATTATATTTGGAAGTGATTAACTTTTTTAAAAAAAAGTAAAAAACTAGAAGAAATTAACTCAATTTGAAGACATGCTTTTTATCAAACGTGGCTACTGCAGCGAATCCTTATACTGTGTTTATTGAAAGATAAAATGAGCGTATTCTTTATTTATAAAATGAGTGCAAAATAATTCAAAAATTCATTCGCAAACAATATACGAAGACAAAGTAAAGCGGTCGACACAACAAAAACGTCAGCTTCTTAAGTGTAAACGATGTCCGAAGGCAGGGTAATACTATGTAGACTCAATAAACACGTCAGCTTCCTGAATGATGATGGTGGTCGATGACAGGGTAAAGATACGCGCCAGCCTCTTAAACAAGGACGGTTTTCTAAGATAGGGTAAAGTGTGCATTAGCACCCTAAGCAAGGACGGTCTCCAAAGACAGGACAAAGCTATGCGTCAGCACCCTAAGCAAGGAAGGTCTCCAAAGACAGGGTAAACCTATGCGGCAGCATCCTAAGTGAGGACGGTTTCCATAGACAGGGTAAAACTAGTATATAGATACAAGAAAAACGTGAGCTTCCCAAGCAAAGACCGTTTCCCAAAGCAAGGTAAAGCCATGTTAATACAATAAAAATGTCAGATTTCATAGTTTCTGTTCAGAAAGGCTTTAATGATATGATCAGTACACAATCATACAGAATTAGTGGGTTTTAACCTTTTTTAGTTATTTCTAGACAGAGTTTTAAATGAATAGACAGTTTTTGATGAATCTCAGTATAGGTATATTTTATGATTTGATGAACGTATTTTTAAGTAAAAGTGGTTGAGCTATAGAAGGCTGTATATTCTATTAACTTTCTCTCTAATTTACCAGAAACAAAATATTTAAATACACGCAATCAGATGTTATTTCAAATCTTCAAATTTTTGAGGGTTCCAGGGCATAATCGAAATGGTAATATACCAAAATTTAGACTCCGTTTTTGTGATATATATTTTTAATATTTCTAAAAGAGCTCGTAAAATTTTTGTATGTTTATAATAAATATACTTTAGTTACTCTCCAGAACTATAAAAATAACGTTTTGCTCTTGCATAGATTTTTTCTTTTTCTTTTTAGTTGCTCTTGGATCTAAATTTTAGTATCTTGGAATACATATTTCCTATATAGATGCCATATTTTATGAATAACTTTACTGAAAAATATAAAATATTTTACACAAACATATATAAAATGATGCACAAAACATAGTTAAAAAGAGTTATGTGTTGAAAAAACCGCTGGATAATTTCGTTGAAAAAATATGGAACAATTTTTAAAACTCTAAATATTTTTTCATGTATAAAATTATTTTAAAATAGTAGGTCTATTTAGAGAAATAAATATATTTTGGTTAGGCATCTTCAACAGAGGTATAACAAATTTGAAAGAATACAGTGCCATTCAATTGCGTACGTATAAGGTACACATTTAAAATTAGGTCGTTACCGCTTAATTGTTTCTAATTTTCGCCAAGATGAAGATAATATTACAGTATGGTTGTATCGATTTTTATCGTTTGGTAATATGTTTGATTAAGTATTTAAATATGATCCTTACTTTTTTTATTTTTGTTTATTGTGGTAACCGTATTATTTTTAAGCTCTTCGATTTTTTGCAAAGGTATTTAACCGTTTTTATATTGGACACGTTTGTTACAGTATTCTATTTTTGTAATTTTCCTTGGATAATGGATATCTCAAAAATTACTGGTGAGTATCTGAATTATTTTTGTGAAATAGTATGGGAGTTCCGTGTTAAATTATAACAGATTAATAGACTTACAAAATTCGCTCTTTTGGTTTATTTTATTTTTTTAAAGGATTTAAATTCTTTTTTTTTATCCTTAGTTAAGATTTTATTGATTTCGTCCATTGGACGAAATGTGATAATCTGATAAATAGCAACAACTGTTTCTCAAAGAAGTACTAAATTCCTGTGGTATAAATTCGAACTGCTATAACAATAAATCTGTCAGACAAAACTATTTTTTTTAATAGTAGTAAACAGTGAATTTCTACTGTTTTATTTACAATAAATGATTTGCTAATTTATTTTCAAATACCATAATAAAGTTGCTTTTTTTTTAGTATTTAATTCTTCTTTTGGCCTCAAATTTTTTATTCATTTTTTTAAAATTTATTACTGCTTTCGCTTCTTTTAATTTCCTTTTCTTTCGTCATTTTAAAGTTCCTCTCATTCAGTTTCTTTATCCGGGTACTTATAACTAACTCTTCAGAGTCGTTTTACATTAAAAATGTAATTAAATTTCTTATTTACCATTTTTTAAAATCATTTTAAATGGTTGTAATTCTACAGTTATCAGCTGCTTCATCAATTTTCAAGAATATTTTTCAATT
This sequence comes from Trichonephila clavata, assembly GCA_019973975.1. Lineage (NCBI taxonomy): Eukaryota > Metazoa > Arthropoda > Arachnida > Araneae > Nephilidae > Trichonephila > Trichonephila clavata. The sequence continues at coordinate 2,678 of BMAO01018286.1, read as the reverse complement.
CCTACTATGGACTAAATTCATGTGACGTCACGATCACGTGAAAACTTGGTCACGTGATTACGCTGTCGTTTGTTTACTACTGTAGCTACGATTATTTCGTTCTTTTAATTTTACATTATAATTTTTAAAATGTCTTATTTTGCTCAAATGGTTGATCGATCAGTTAAAGAAAGAAATGGAAGTAGGATGATTGTAGGAGAAAAAATCATTTTTTAAAATCTGACAAAAAATCTGAGTGTTTTAAACTCGTACTTGTTATTTGTCTTGTTGCCTCGTACATAATTTGCTATGTGTTACTGTAACTGAGTTGTTTATTTGGATTTAATAGTTTAAATTTTCATTGTATCAACAGATACATCTATAAAATCCACAAATCATTAAGAAATATCCATAGCTATTCTCGAAGAGGCGATATCCAAAAATATATAATTAGAATTCGCCTACAAGCTATGGCCCCTCAACGGATATGACCTTTAAGTCAGCCACACGAGAAACTATCCATTTTCCAAAAAAGGTTTAGAAGGAGCGTTGAAAAAAAGTTAGACGGTGGGTATGACACACCCAGCGCGAGAAGTGCAGGGTTAACTTCCACAACACGTCAACGTTATAGCTTAGAGCATTGAAACGCTGAACGAACCTCAGATTCTATACAGAAAGGATCTTTAGAGCCATGAGGACTTTAACTCGCTATTCAAAATCGCAGATCACTAGTCCGTTATTATAAATATTTGGATTCCGGAGCCCTAAAATGACTAGAGAAAACGAAAAATCCAGTTTTAATTTTACTTAAAGGAAATATTTAAAAGTAGTTTTATTGATAAAAATATTGAGAAATATATGTATCTTTATTAGTAATATAATTAAAAAATATTACATTATATAAGTATTAAATTCTAGAGTCATTTCCAAAAATAAAATTATTCGAAAAACCTACAGCACATAACATCATTAATGCTAGCTAAATAAGCTTACCAATTAACACATTTTCATTGAAACTTTTTAAACAGTTTGAAGCAATCTAAACTAAATATTTAACAATTACAGATTTCTTCATTCATTACTAACTCAAAGCAAAATTATAAAAACATAAATTATTGCAGTCCCATTTTGCTTAAATTTCGAGCATAGTTACTGATATTAGAATTATTTTATGTACAACAAATAATCATTGGATGTCCTATAAGCGACTGGGAAAAACTTTTTTCAACATGAGGACTTCTCGGGGAATACCATAGTTCTAATTCATAGAATCTCAAGGTTCCACGCAACACAGTTTGAAGACCCCTGATTTAATATATCATTCAGCCAAAAATATTTCTATAATTTTTTAAAAATCAATTTTTTTAAGTGGAAATAATGAGACCTTAAAGAAATTTTAAACGAGATGACGAAAAAGCATTTTTATCAAGTTTTCTCTTTTTAAAAAACTGAAAATATAAAGTTATTGATTTACTTAATGTATTGAACCTACTCTCTGTTATAGACTAATCATGAAATTTTTGAATTAAGGTATCCGACTACTTTAAAATTGTAAATTATGCCAAAAATTGACAAATTTTTTTATGCTTTTATTTTACAGACCATCTTATTAGCTTTACAAAAATACCAAGTGTACTATTTTCCGTTCACTAGAACAAAAACTACACGTTTTTTAGTATAAGCAGATGCCATTACTTTAAGCAATATGTCATATTTTAAAACACGTTTTACTCGAAATGTGTGTGTTTTTTTTTAAATGATCAAACAGGGACAGCTATTGCTGAAAAAAATTTGAAAATAATTAATTTAAATTTGTTCTCCATGTTCTGTATAATGGCAGAAGTGTTTTATCGTTCAGATTTGTCAATCACTGTTTTATCATAAAATTTACAGTCCATTATTTGAATATAATCACTGTTATTTTAAACAATTTCATATAATAGCTAAGACAATGTGCTCTAGTTCTTGTAAAAATTAAAATATCGCTTATTCTGAAGGTCATTTCAAAAATGAATAATGTAGGAACAAATAATTGAAAAATTGAAAACTTTTTCATTAACTTTTGGTACAGAATGGTCCACATTTATGTTATTTTTTGTCAATTTTTGCCCATTTTCTTAAAATTTTAGTAATAATAATTTCAGCATACTTTTTTCTTAAAATGAATTAAGCAAATCTTAAAACCACAAAAATTCCACATATCTCCATTTTTTCATCAATATATATATATATATATATGGAATTGGTGGTTGTGGAGTCGTCATCCAATTGAATCTCTCAACAAAACAAAGCACGCAGTCTTCGCGCGCAGGCGCAGCTGATCAAATGTGAAACAAAAACTTTGGCTTGGAGAAGACGGGAAAAAGTGACTGAGGTGCGCGAGCAGGCGTTCCCGTCGTCACATCATGGAAATCTATTTGTTAGAAATTAGTAACTTAGAATAGCTACTTTTCTTTAATTAATTGTTCTTAAGTTTTAAATAAATCAGAAGAAAGACAAATGCTTTAGACCCTTGTTGTCTCCCACATATATGTTGCAAGTAGTCGGATACCTTAATACTGAATTATCGCAAATTTAAAGCAGTTCACAAATATATTTTCCATTACGAGTAATGCATCAAAACTTAATAACGAAAAAAAATTATACTAATATTTCCTTGTATGTCATATACTTGCGCAACGTTTTCTACCAATTCTTTT
>BMAO01018285.1:0-49831 GCA_019973975.1 Trichonephila clavata | reverse complement strand
ACATGCTATCATGTAAACAAATAACAGCTAATGGTATGACACTTGTGATTGCGCGCTAACTTTCGAATTTGCAAACATTATTATTTTATATTCTTTAAATTCTTTTTAGTACATTAAATAGTTTTAATATATTTTCTACTCTTTTAGTTTTTGTATTGTGACTAATATATATATATATAGTTTTAGTTTATAGTATTATATTTAAGTTTAGTTTATACTTCTATCCTTTGACTTCGAATTTTTGTATATTTTTTAGATTTAGTAATTATTTTTTATTAGTGCCAGCTACATTGTGATTAAAAAATTATGCAACGCTCTATTGAACAAATTGCTTCTGGAAATATGAGAAATAAACTAATATCAAAATTCATGATGTAAGCGAATTTTTTCTCGAAAAATTCGTGCAGACTGTAAATAGGGAGTGGCTCGCCGAAACAAAAATTTGCTTAGACTACAAAAAAGTCAGCAAGAGCGATTAGTTAATACTTCGGCAGTTGAATAAGACGAGAGACTGCAAATCAACTTATGATGATTGGATAATAGAGATTCCACGTAAATGTATAACCGTTACCTGAATACATTACTTATTTGTATTTCTAGACACTGTTAGTTGTGTCTGAGTGCTGTGAAGAACTTCTGGGATTTATTAAGGGAATTCTAGTTCTGTGGCATTTCTCAGGATTGTTTTAAAAGGATAAGTTTTCATTGCTCCTGAAGAATTGACTTGCTCTTTGAAATCCTGGAACCCCGACCTTAACAATATTATTTTTACATTCTAAAATGTGTCATGTTTTAGAGCAGATGGATACATTCATCCATTCTTTGTAAGCAAAGGTATTTATTTCTTACCAAATTTGTGACATTGGTTATATTTTTTTAGATAGAAACTTCTTGTAATTACGAAAAAGCCTGTGAATTTAACTTATTTTCTAATATTCATATAAAGTTTCCTTTTTGCTATTCTTGAAAATCCATTTCAGTATTATTGTTTGGACATCAAAGTTTTTAATGTTAATCATTCTTTTATTTTTTAAAATTGTATGGAAATATTTGTTTGGTTTACATCAATTAGACAATTTAAATGCAATTCAATAACTCATAAGAAATAATTTGTAATAAAGAATAATCCAATAACATTTAATCATTATTTCTAAAAATTATGTATTAACATGATTTTTTTCTTTAACTTAATAGTGAAAGAGTATTTTCTTTTTTTAAACTTTGAAGACCGTCTAAAGAGAAATTTCTAAAAGAAATTTCAAATCTTTGTAAATGATAATTACTAAGTAAAGTCAGACAATCAAAGCTGGCAAATGTGTTATTTCATTACAGTTTCATCAAATATTTTGCAAGATTTTACTATGTCTTGGGAATTTTTATAGAACAGTTGTTTAAAAAATTAATGTACAATAACAATGTTTCAATTTTATATATCCATATTAATGCAAATAAAGATTGAAACTGCCAAAAAAAAAAATCTTTTTTGAATACATCTTAGAAAAAATACTCTTCATGAATACATAATGAAGCAATGTCACTGATAGTGTTTCAAAAGAATACAAAAAATGCATTTTTTAAATTGCAATGAATTTCTTAGTTAAAAAAATAAAACTTTCACATGTATAAAATCATGTAATATTAAAATTAAATGTTGATAAATGATGCACGTTAAATAATTTTAATTACTAATTTAAACTTGCTAAAAAAAATTTGTATGTTCCAAAATGTAACAATTTTAATGAAAATAATTTAGCATGTTTCAAATAATTTCTAAAATTAATCCCATATTTTAGAATGATTTGTATTTTTTCCAAGGAGACAATGATTATATAAAAAAAAATTCAAACATTTGTAGGTAATAATTATTAAGACTATCAAAGTGCTAAATGTTATTATTTTATAACATCTTTAAAGGCTTCACAATGTATTGGTACAAATCATACTATGTTAAGGCCACACAATGCCCTAAACATTTCAAAAACAATTTTTTGACATTTTCTTGTGACCCATATCATTGAGAAGCTTGCCACCAAATTTCAGATCTGATAATAAATTAGTTTTAAAGATATTTGAAGAGCTTAGGTTTTGGTTTCATTTTAAAGCAGTTTTCCACTCTTAAATTGAATTAAAAATATTTTTGAGCCCAATCAACTCTTGTAGTGTGAAATGGTTAATTATTTCAGTTCTCATTACTAAAAGCAATTTTGCTTGATTATGTTTTGAGTTCTCATTGTTATTTAATTAAGATTGTTTTCAAAGCTAATTTTTGTTTTAAAAATAGTCTATATAACTTGGAAGCTTTATCATTAATTTTTTTCTTGTTGGCACAAACATTCTCGGGTTGCTGTGAGAAACAATATTTCGAAGAGATGGAACACTACTGAAAATGATGTATCTAAATATCGCCCTCAGCTAATACTGCAATTAGATTTTTGAATTCAAGTATTGCAGATAAAACTGAATATTCTCATGATGTACCTAACTACATGATAATATATTGTAGTACTATATTTTAGTACTTAAAAGTTGTGCAATAAAACTCAAACTTGCTAAACTGTGCCCCAATTTAAAACTGAAAAAAGTTTTTTTTTACAAACCTGGTGATTTTTATGGCTGAAGTTAGTATCATTATTTTATATATAAATACTTTGTGTTTCAAACAGTGCTAGTTTAAGCTCATTTCGAGCACTGGGTACAAAAGATCTACAATTTTTAATAACAAAAATTCAATACTTTTTTAAACTTGTCTTTGTGCAAAGTGCCTATAGCATGTTGATCTACTTTTTAAAAGTTATTATACAATATTAAGAGACTGTTTCATCAGAAAAGGTGCAATGATTTTCAGAAATTCAATTTAATTATCCTCAGTTTTAAATGTATTTTTCTTATTGAATTACATATATTTATAAAAAATAGTATAATTTATCTATAAACAATAGATGGCTCCAAAATACAAGTTAAACTTGTAAAATAGAAATTAGCATATTGGATTGAGTTAATATGAAAGTTTTTGAATAATAAATATTTATCAATGATGAAAATGAATTTTATTTTTACAACACAATGAATTGCAAAAAAGATAGAAAAAATTCAATACAATATGTATAAAAATGAATAGTTGCATAAAATTTCCATTCGCAATTTCTACTGGTTATGTATCTTGACCAGGTATTGTATGTGTAGTGCATGCAAACTAAAAACTTATTTGGAGAAATGTATTGACATTTCATTATTTTGTTATCACAAATATTTCTAAAGTATCTTTTTATATGTACTTATATTTACACTAAAAAAAAGGGAAGATAAAAAAACATCAGACAGAAGAAAGGGAAAAAAGATACAGAATTCTCACTCTGAAGTTAAAACGTGTGAAAAAAATATTTTTTTAGATTAAAATCATTATTATACATCAACAAGTTACTAAAGTTTATCATGAATAAATTGAGTTCCATTCTAATCAAAATCACAGTTTCTACTACTTATAAGCAAGATAATTAACTAACTATAGTATTAGTTTACCAGAAAAATCCTAAATTTCAAGAAACTTTTCAGTTTTTCAAATTATACTTGAGCAAAATATTAAATTACTTCAAAGTTTGTCAAAGAAATGCTAAATCAGTACTCATACCATTCCAAAATTAGGAACTTATGTATTAAACTGTCAAATAATTTTTCCAGGCAAAAACATATCAAGAACTTTAAAAAATTATATTATTATTATTACTGTGTTCAAACATGAGCAGGAACAGCTCCAGTTATTGGCTGTATAATGCAACAACATCCCACAGAATCAAATGTCTATACATAAAGCCAGATTTGGTTTCATGATCCTAATTCTCAATAAATATATAATTGATCCAAGTACTCTTCTTGGGTCAATATTTGTAAGTAACCCAATGCGAAAAATTTATTCAGGACTTATAAGCAGGATAATATCAATATTCATGAGTCTTTTAGACTTTTATATTTATGTAAAAATAAATCGATATAAAGCACAAATCTAATCAATAATGATGAATCTTCTACAAATTGTGCAAATACCTATAAATGCTTATTTGTAATACAAAGTAAAAGAAATTGTACAAGTGTGTGATAGGTTTATACCACAGTCAAACTCTGAAAAACAAATGTTGTACTAATAGGTACCCACACAAATTTATTACAATTATTCATTTATTTATTTTGTAAAAGAAGTAGGGATTCAAAAATGACTTTTTTATTTTGATCATGTAAGAGTGAGCAGGACTTTTATATTCCATAAATGGACATAAACATATTCTATTATACACAGATTTTAATTAAAATTTTTTAATTCCTTAATTTATTATATTTGGAAATCAATTCTCGATCAATCATATCTTTTACCTAAAATAGCACAGCGAGTAAGGACTTTCAAAATGTTGCATAATTTTTTTACATGTAATTTTACAAATGGTAAATTATAATTTTGACTTCTAATGTTTAAAAATGGTACTTGATTAAAATCATCAAGTATAAACATTAAAGAAGCTGTAGTAAATTAAAATATTTTTCCATTTCTATAGTGAATGGTTCTCAAAAATGTTTCTTTTCCCCTGTAATATTCTAAAATTATTAAAAACAACAAGTTTTTGATTTATATGTATGTATATCTGTTTTTGATACAACATGTATGGTTACATATCAGATTTTTGCATCCTAATTTTTTAGATAATTAAATACTGAAGTATCTCTGTTAACTACTGTGAAGATGTGTAAAATTTAGATTATCTAAACATATGTTCTATTGTGTGTGTGTTGGACACACCTGTCCTTAATTTTACCAAAAACATATCAATCACTTGCAAAATATTATTTTGAGGGACATTAAGGTATTTTCAATATTTAAAACATTGAATACCCTAAAAAATCTCTTGCCATGAAACCCTCTGTTAAGGTTTTCATATGCAAATCACTTAATGTTATTTGCAATGCATTTATTTTTCTGTACAATATTCTTCTGCTTCTATTGTTTTGTGAAAGGCAAGCTTATCTAGGAAGGAATGGAAAGTGCTGGACTTAATAAGAATGTAACGTTTGCTATCCCTGTATTAAAAGAATGTTTTTAAAATTTTTTTACATAATTATGCATGTATATGTAACTACTCATGAATTTAAAGCTTATAAAAATGTAAAATAAAAATAACGTGAAATTTAAAATGTCAGTTGTAATATAGTAAAATTGATAATTAGAAATTTTCTTTTATCGTAATTGTTTTTTTAATATTAGGAAAAGTTAATGCAATCAGTATTTTAAGAATATAGATAGATACGTGCTTCTCAATTTCTATATGATCTAGCTCTTCAGTATCGAACTGATTTATTCCCTGATTTCTGAAAAAATAGTGGAATATGAATCTCACAAATTATTAAAATATATTGTATGTTCTTCACCATACAGCATTATACATTTATGGATGCATATTTTTTGAAGTACATATGAACTTCATTAATTTACTTGTATTTGTAAGTGTATTATTGTTCTGAAAATTACAAAACAATGACTTTGCTGAGCCAGTTCAGTTTCAAAATCTTATCTGTCATGCTTGTTAAATTAGTGAAAATAGCTATATAAAGAAAAAAAAATGTAGGTGAGTTCAACTGCATACTTATTCATCAGTTAGAAAATCAGAACAGGTCCCAGAAGTAGAACCCTGGTTTGTTTTTTCGTGTCTGCAAAATTGAAATGCTTTGAAGTCGACACATTTATCAACATACAGTACAATAAAATTTCAAATGACTGCAACATAGAAAATGCATAGATATATATTAACATTATATACACAGTTAGGAAACTAAATGGATGGCAAAATTTAAGAGTGAGATTTTATTCCAATAAAATTTAACAGAACAAATTTCTTTATTAAGACAGTTCAGTTTCAAATTTTTGTCTGTAGTGCTTGTAAAATTGTCGAAAAATATCTTAAAATAACAAAACAAGTATTGTAAAAAAAATAAGTCAATTCCTTCTTAGGTAAGAAAAATTTTATTTTAGTTACTTTTTATCAAATAATTATAGTTAATATAAATATGTGTATACATATGAAGAATCACAACATTAAGTGACAATTAATTTTTATTAATTATCATTAAAATATTGCATTGCTATCCAAAACAAATGTGTTTCAAATTTCAGTTCAACTAAATGTTTTAAAATGTGAGAAAAAACCTTTTTAATTTTGGACACAAGTCGCCAAAATGGTCATTATGTCGCCAAAAATGATGCCAACATGGATGTATTTATAATTATTAGAATAATTAGTTTTAATCAATTAATTTTTATTTATTAAATTCTGTATTGTAAACTAAAATAATCATGTATATAAAATTTTAGCTCAATCGAGCGCTTTAAAATGTATTTTACTAACGATTGAAAATTTGAACAACATAAATAAATATTGAGAAAGTGTGAACTAATAGTAGGAATTGAAAAAAAAAAAACGTAGGTAATCAACTACATACTTAACAAATACAGATCATTCAGAATAGATCACAGAAGTGGTACCCTGATCTGTGTATGTTTGCAAAATTAAAATTCTTCGAATTCGAAATGCTCAGAAAATATTTCAGACTCTTTTTAAAACTTTAAAAATCGTCAGATTGTTATTTGATAAAAACAAAAAAAAAAAATATTGAAAATGAAATAATTAAAAAGTACACACATTTCAGTCGAAATTTCTTTTGGAACAACTTCTTTCATTTGTTTTTGATAGTAGATGTAAATACGAAAGTTCCGCCAAAATACTCAGTCGAATCAAACACTTGGCTATTTGTTTTGTATATCATCACGTGATTAAGACGTCAGGTGTATCGAGTCTATTGCATTAGATGAGATTAATAATATAAATGGTTATGCGCAATTTGCAGTTTTTGATCTGTAGAAGTTTGTATAAATATAATGAAAGAAGAGTAAATGAAGCTAATTACGTTGAAAGGAAAGTGTACCAGTCTTGATATTTTTGTAGAATTTGATATTGCATTTAAAAAAATGGATGCTGACTTTCAGAGAATAGTTTCTGTAACAACAGACGGTGCACACCTGGTATGATAGGAGAAAACATTGGATTTATTCAGCCTCTTAAGCAAAATATCTCACGTTTCCCGATTGAATTTCATTGTATAATACACCAGCAAGTTTTATTTGCGAAGTATGGTTTAAAAACATTTTCCATTATACTGTCAGTTGTTATAAAAATAGCCAACTTTATAGACTCAGGAGTTATTTATAAAAGGCAATTTGTCCAATTCTTAGAGAAATTGAATGCCAATATTCAGGGACTTTAACATACAACGACGTACAATGGCTTAGTTTAGGTCAAGTCCTTCATCGCTTTGGAACGTTATTAGAAGAAATTAGGATACAGATGGAGGACAAAATAATACGAACACCTGTGAAATAATGGAAAATCTTTATTAATAGGGGTTGGACCACCCTTTGACTGAAGTACAGATTTAATGCGACGTGAGATAGATGCATAAAGATCATGGACAGTATTTAAAGGAATATTAAGCCATTCCTCATGCAGAACGGTCTCTAACTCCGAAAGGCTGGATAGAAGTAGAAATCGAGAACGAAGTTTGGATTCCAAATGTTAGATGAATGATCAATAATATTCAAGTCCGGAGACTAAGGAGGCCTGGCAAGATATTCAACTTCATCGTCGTTCTCTACGAACCATGCTTGAACACACCTAGCAGTGTGGATAGGTACGTTGTCATTTTGAAAAAGCGGTCGCTCTTCGGGGAATACAGCCTGTACAAAAGGATGGACATGACCCCCTATAATGCTTAGATAGTGATTGTATTTGATTCTCCCTTGCAGAATAAAAAGTAGGCCAAGATATCGCTCTTGCACCAAAATGGAGCCACTCCCATGCTTCCCAGTCGGCAAGAGACATTCAGGATTAAACGCTTTTCTGTGCATTCTCCAGACATAAACGCACCCGGTCGTCTAAAATAGGGTGAATGACTATTCATCTGACCATATTACCTGTTGCCACTGCTATGAGGTCCAGCCTTTGTGATCTCTGCACCATTGACGTCGCTTGAACCCATTCGTTGCTGTCTCCAAGGGCTTACGAATTGCCTCTCTGCCATAAATGTTCACAGCATGAAGTTCCTTTTGACAGTCTTTACTGAAAAGGGTCCTGGAGCTGATTATTCATTTCGAATGTTATATCTGATAACGATTGCTTGTGTTTTCTGGATACTATGCGCTTCAAAACCCGTTTGTCCCTATCAGCAAGCTTTGACTTTCGGCCACTGTTGTGCTTTGAAGACTTTGTTTAACCCTCTTTCGTGCACGCTGTCATAACGGCTAATTCTGTACTCTTTGTAAACCCCAAAAGGTTTGCTGCTTCCGTAACCGATGCTCCACTAAAACGCGCTTCAACAATCATTCCTCTTTGGAACTCTGACGTGTCTGACATTTCAACTTATCACAAACAATTCGATAAACGCATGAAACACAGGTGACTGCTGTTGATATGCTGATACCTTCCTTTTCACGCTCATTAGGTGGCAGACTTCTATTGCAAGTGGTGCGGCTGTATTGCAGGTGGGAAATACGTCATATTTTTTCCCAGGTGTTCGTATTATTTTGTCCTCCATCTGTATTTTTAATTGAAAAAGACAATAGTACCGAAGAATTATCCAATATACATTAATCAACTGATTAAATGTTTCTATGAGATATCAGTCAGAATTTTAATGAACTGAATAAAAAACATGAATTAATTGTTTTAACAATGTTTCAAAATATTTATGACAAAACTTGACATCTTTACTAAGGATTTGGAAATTAACACCATGAAATATTTTCCTCAATTACAAAAACATTTTCAAACAGCAATAACTTTTGAAAAAACTCTGTTAACATTTAAGAAAATGCAATTAAAAAATATGTAATGAATATGCTGGAAATAAAACAAAAAATTAAAGAGAGATTCAATCAATTTAAAAGTTTGGAAAATACATTTCACTTTATTTTATATCCATACAAAATAGAAGATGAAACAATGGAGTTAATCAAATTTATGTTGCTAGGTATCGATAATTTAGAAATGGAGTTAGTTGAACTTCAAAGCAGCGTAGTGTGGAAAACAAAATTCTGAAGATTTGCTAAACAAGATTTAATTTCTGAATTAGAAGGAAAAATTGCGTGAAAATCTTGCAGAAAATATTGATTTCACATTAAAAATTGAATATATTATATCATATGTATGGGGATTTTTATAAAATAATAATCTTATATCAATAAAAAAAACTAGTTACTAGTCAGCATACTTCTATGACTGTGAGGGACATTGCTACAATAGTTGGAGTTGGAAAATCCTGTGTTTCTGGGATTATCAATCAGCGAAAGAATTTTGGTACAGTGTCTCCCAAATGAAAAAATAAATGTGGACGCAAACGTGACACCACGCCTCGAACAGTTAAGTTTCATGGACGAAATAGTACAATGCATCCTTACAAAACATGTAGAGATCTTCAGAGACTGGTGTGAGCGTTGATTCATCAACAGTGTGACGAAGTCTTATTAAAGTTGGGAAATTTGCAAGAAAACCAATCGATAAACATTTTTTAACACCTGCAATGAAGAAAAAACTTTTGGATTGGGCCAGGAAATATCAATACCGGCCTCTACAAGATTAGAAGAAGGTTGTATTCAGCAACGAAACGCATTTTTTTTTGTTCAAGGGTTTGGACCAAGATTTTTCAGGTGAAGCGGTGGAGAACATCTTATTCAAACAGTAAAGCACCCTCATAAATAGATGTTTTGGGGTTATTTTATTTCTGGAGGAACTGGCAGCTTAGTATCAGCTGAGAAAATGATGAACTCTAAACAATACATTTTTATAATAGAAAGTAAAATTGTGCATATATGATGCAAACGTTCGCTGGTGGTGTTGGTATCTTTCAGCAAGATCTTGCTCCATCCATACTTTTAATCTAACACAACGAATTTTTTTTCAGAAACAGAAAATAATGAATTTGGAATTGCCTGGTAATTCAAAAATGCCTTTGAAATTTGTTTTGTCCCAATTAATTCGCACAGTACTGTACTGAAAAAAAAACTAACGCAAACCGTGCGTCCAAATTTAACTTTTTAATAGAATACTTTTAAGAAATATTTTCCCCAAAAATAATTGTAATTTTGATGCAAAGAACCAACAAATGTTTTAATAAATTGATAAATATCTATGGTGATGATTGAGATTCATATTATGTATGGATAGTACCAATACGTATAAAGTATTATAACATCAAACAGAATAACGTCGCCAATTGGCTCGATCAACCACCAATAAAGGAATACCATTCCTACGCTTATTCAAAAGCTCTAATTTTGCTAGCACAAGCTCGAAAATTGCTCTTTTATAGTTTGTACTTTTCTCGCACAGTTCAAGCACAATAACCTGGATTGAAGATAATATTATTTTAATTGGTTAATTCTTTTGTATTATTATTCTCTTATTCTGTTGTGAAAAATGATGAAAATTGGGAACTTACTTTCTTGGAAAGTGAACGCAGTGAAGTATTACCGAAAATATGGTCTAATATGTAAGTACCCGAAAGACTATGGAGCTTAGAAGAATAAGAAAAGTAACGGAACTGCAAGACAACTTATAGATTTGTACTTATTCGTATTCTTAGGGTGGCGTCTACGTAAGTAAGACTCTTTTGCCACGATTTTGAATACAACTACTGTGTGTGTTTTGGTCATCTAAATATAGTAATAAAATCTTTCGTTTATTTCAAGTGCACACGTTTTTTTTAAGTGCAATATTTAATTCTCCTAAATCTACGCTAATTTATTTGTATTCTGCTATAGTCTTAAAGTCGTGATTAAAATCGCTTCAAACAGGCAAAAGACGGAATGTAGATTTTATTTATGATGGTCGCCTTGCGCTTCGCGAAAGCTGAAGAATAAAAAAATATTACTGAATCTTGAGGAAACAAATGAAAACTGTAGAATTACAACCATTTAAAACGATTTAAAAAGTTGAAAAAGAGGGTATTCCCTTTATTTTCCAAGTAAAACAGCGCAGAAAAGTGAAGAGGGAAATTGAATATGAAGACTTTCAAATGATTGTAAGAAAAAAGAAATTAAAATATGCGAAAGCAGTAAAAAATTAAAAAAAATAAATAAATCATTTGAGGCTGAAAGAAGAATTAAATACTAAAAAAGCAACTTCATTATGGGAAGGAAAAAAAACTACAAAATCATTTATTAAAAATAAAACAGTAGAAATTAGCTATTTACTACCATTAAAAAAAGAATTCTGCCTGACAGAGTTGGAATTCACCACGCAATTTATTACTTTTTTGAGAATAAGTTGTTGAGTCTTTACCAGATTTGTCACATTTCCCACCGGGCGAAATCAGTAAAATCTTAAATAAGGTACGAAATAAGAAATTCAATCCCTGAAAAAAATGAAATTGGCCAAGAGAGCGAAGTCTAGATTTTGGTATATTACTATTTCAAGTATGCCGTGGGACCTTAAAAGCTTGAAGAATTGAAATGACTTCTGATTATACGGACTTAAATATTTTGTTCCTATTTAATAAGATAAATTTAATGGCATGTACAGCCTTCAATAGCTCAATTACTTTTATTTGAAAATAGTTGATGAAATAATAAAATACATATATATATATTTATATATATATATCACTACTGAGATACATCAAAAGCTTTTTTTCATTTAAAACTGTCTAAAAATAACTAAAAACAAGTTCAAACTCAGTAGTACTGTACGACACCGAATCGATTATATCATTAAAGCCTTTCTAAATTAAAACGGCAGAATCTGAAGTGTTCATTATATTAATATAGCTGTACCTTGTCTTATGAAACCGTTATTGCTTAGCAAACTCACGTTTTAATTGTGTCCATTTACTTTTACCCCGTCTTTGGAGACCATCCTCGTTTAAGATGTTTACTCAAAGCTTTACCGTTTCTTTGGAAACCGTTCTTATTTAGGAAGCAGACTCAAAGACCCTGTCTTTGAAGACCGTCTTCATTTAAGATGCTGACTCTTATCATTACCCTGTCTTTGGAGAGCGCCCTCATTTAGGAGGCTGACTCATAGCATTACTCTTTTTTTTGGGAACTGTCCTCGCTTGTGAAGCTTACGTTCACATTGTATCCGTATACCTTTACCTTGTCTTTGGACACCATCATTCACGACGGATACTTTCGCACAGCTTTACCCTGTCTGAGTAAACTGTCCTTGCTCAGGATACTGGCACATAGCTTTTTTTTTGTCTACAGACATCGTTTTCATTTAGAAAGCTGACATATTTATTGTGTCTGCAAAGCCTTACTCTGCTTTCGCCCACCGGTTCCACTTAAGAAGCTGACTTTTTTATTGCATTAAAATCGCTTTACTTTGTCTTCGGATATCGTTTGTGAATTAATTCCTTAATTATTTTTTGTTCATTTTATTAATAAAAATATGCTCCTATTATCTTCTATACAAATAAATAAAATTGAAGTGTCTGTTTGTAATTTCAAATTAGCAGCTTTTTACTTAATGCACTAAAAGTATATACGGTACTCATAACAAAAAACCAATTTTTAAAATTTTTGTCTGTCTGTCTGTCTGTCTGTTTGTTCCGGCTAATCTCGGAAACGGTTGGTGCGATTTTAAAAATTCTTTCACTAATGGAAAGCTACATTAACGGGGAGTAACATAGGCTATATTTTATTCCCGTATTCTTACGGGAACGGAAACTATACGGGTGAACGTGAAACTGAATGCCAAGATGAACGCCAAATTGAACGCCAAGCTGAGCTAATGAAGTCGTTGTTTTGGTTACTGGCGACCGATGCTCTTCATGAGACATAACAGTGTTACGCGCACATCATAATTCGCTGACACGTGCCATGATTTTTTTTTATGATAGTTATCTCACTGTTCAGTTAAGTAGAGCATCGGCTGTTTCGGATGCACTTTTAAAAATAATAAATCAAGGCTTCATAAGCAAAAATCAATGCAAGAAACAAAAAATTGATAAGTTTTACGGTTAGTTTTAATCCTTTCTTTTTTTTTTATTTACATTTTTAGTCACATTTAAACAATAGTTATTATTTGCTTAATATTTATATTGTAATCGAAGAATAATATTTTTCAAGGTATCTCTTTCATTTTTCTACCTCTCTGTTTTTCTTAATTCAAATTGTTCTTAATTTCTTAATTGTGAGTTTCTTTAATGTGGCGTTGCGGGGGCTCAAGTGGCGTTATAGATAATTATCCCCATTTTTAAACTATTAGACGTACAGTCTTGACATTTGATAAGCAGTTTCCTTTCGTAAAGTAGAGAACCGCTAAAAATGGGTTTCGCGAATATGAACTACTAAGTTTAATTTCGGGAGATTAAGAGGCGTAATCGATAAATATTTCCATTTTAAACTATTTGATCATCCTGCTTGAAAATTGGTAGCATGTTCCTTTCATGGAATAGAGTTCCTCTAACAAAGAGTAAAACGAAAATTGACCCCCAAGGAGGGTTGCGAGGGGTCAAGAGGAGTTACAGAAAAAAATTCCTGTTTTTAATTGTTAGACCCATATACTTGAAATTTGTTAAGCATGTTTCTTTTGTTGAATAGGGATCCACTAAGAATGTATTTTAAGCAAATCAAGTTCTGGGGGGGGTGCAGGGATTACTGGACGTATTGACAAAAAAAATTACTTTTTTCGAGCTACAAGGACTATAATAATGAAATTTGGTTTGCATTTTTCTTTTGTTGAGTTGAAATCCGCTAAGAGCGGTTATTTTGGAAAACGGCTCTCAACGGGATTACGGGGATATTGATAGTAAAACTGTTTTTTTTTTCTGTTAGATTTAGACTTGAAATTTGGCTTGCATGTTCAATTTACGGAGTAGAGATCCACCGAAAATTGGTTTTGCGGGAATCCACTTGGTTTTTGGGTTACGAAAGAGCGAACATCATTCTATATATCAATTTTAGAGATTTTTAGAAAACACAAATTAGATGAGTTCTGCCCCTTTTTTTTTATCAACAGGCGACAGTTACAGGTATAAGTATATTTTTCAATACAATCGAATTCTTAATGCAGGACTTAGATATCAATAATTTATACATATATATAAGCAGTAAAAATTTATAAAATATCATGAAATTCCCAGCGAAGCGGGCGGGTAACAGCTAGTCTAAAATAAAGATGTATATTTTTATAAGTGGTCGGCTAGAGATGTTTTTCCGAAGTGACCCGCAAGATCATTTGGGTTGGCTACCCCTGCTTTATTCACATTAAACAAGGAAAGTTTGTTATTATTTTTCAATGCTTTTTTTTATACATTTCTCACTTAAATTTTGCGAATTTCCGTAAGTTTTTATTCCATTTGATGAACGGTTACCGTAGAAACGTCTAGATAACGTCGGAACGATTAATTATTTTAATGGTTAGTGGACTAATTATGTATAGTGGGAATTTAACTACTCTTCCAAATGGAAATGTGATGTCTGAAAACATTTAATTTACTGTGATGCGTTTCGCGCATTTTCAAATCATTATTCACTTGTCAGTATTTAAAAAATAAATGTTATGAAGTTGAAAGCAATTACGCTTTGGGCTAAGGCAATTTTTAACGTTGACTTTTTAGATGAAATAAAAGTATCTATTTAAGATTAAACGAGTTAAATTACTGATTTCTTAAGTCTTTATTCTTCATATAACTTTGTCAGAATATCTTTCAACTTTCCGTCAACAAGTAAAAGTGTAAATTGTTTTTTTTTCTAAACTAAGGAGGATGGTAACCATTGGGTGTCCGAATTACGGTAGACCAAACCCCATTGTACAAGTTTTACAAATGTTCATACTCATTGCTCAAAATGCAAAACGTATTTTATAGTTGTATTTATTTGTTCTTTTTGTCCCCACAAAATTCGTTCTTGTCTCCCCAGTTAAATTACTCGATGGAGCTCCATCTTCCAACACTTCATTGATAAAGTTCTCAGATTTTCATAAACCTGCAGCTCTGGAAAGTAGAGTATTTAGTACCGGTGATTGTTAATAAGTCTTCGTATGAAGCAAGTATTTCTGCTCACGCAATTGTTCTAGTCCAGGAAATCTGCGAATTCTTTCAAAAATGTACTATCGCAACTGTATTCGCAAAAATACATGAAACGAAGCCCATGGTTACCAATTCAGTGCGTACGATACATGCGATATCGGGGGTGCCAACTTGGCGAGTTATCTTAAATGTTGGAATTTTTGTGATAGCACGTAATAAACTTATTACAGCATCACGAAATTTTTTATAAAAAGAGAGAAAAAAAACCATATTTTTGTTATCGAAGTAAAATATCAAGAATCTTCATTAATTTAAACTTTACTGAAAACAATGAAATGGATCTCATATATTTTTCTATTGGGGCTGCGCATTGGTATTTTAAATCTTTGCAGACCTAGTACATTTCCCAGGAGCTGGTATTACTTTTAGAGCTGCACCATGTAGGTGATACCAATTACAGCAGCAGTTTTACACCCAGTTTCCTCTCTAGAGGGAGGCACCTGATTTCTAACAATTCAATTTTGCCGAGAGGACCCAAACCAAACAGACACTTTAGGAATTTTTTACATGCCGCATAATCATACGACATGGCCGCTATCTATTTTCTGCATCATGAAAATCCATCGACTTGGGCCAGGGTCGAACCTACAACCTTGGGTGCAGAAGGCCAGCAAAAAACCAACCATGCTACCCATCCGGCGGATCTTATATATTAGCAAATTATTTTTAAACTTTTACTGTATCTAGATTTGACCTATGTCACTTAATGCAAGAAAAATGAGTATGATTTCAGTGACATATCTGATCACTGGAACAAATGCAAAACGTGCCTTTAAAAAGCTCATATACATGTGTATGCATACAAACACATAAAAAATAGTTCAAATATGTTGATAATAATTTTGTTTTGTCTATTTATAGGGTGTATGAGTTCAATAGTTACAAACTTTCAGAGCATATTGAGTACTCCTAGACGATGGGAAAACATATAGGGAATGCATGGTCGAAAACGCTTTTCTGGCGCGGTAGGGACAACACAAAACACCAGAAAGACAAGGCACGTATAGGAGCAGAAAACATGCTTATTACTCTTAGAACAGAAAAACATTTAGAAAAAAGAACATCAAAGGGACAATACGGGTGCATGTCGGGGTGATAGAGGCGAACATAGTAAGTATGCAGGGTCCCCCAGACGTTCATGTGAGAAATCCCCACATGACTGGTGATAGCCCGTATACTTTTACCGGGATTGTTCTGTACCCGATCCAGCACAATCTTTTGTTTGTTAGGTGCTCTTACTTTTCGCTTGCGTTCTTGTGTATCCACAATGAAGGATCCTTCGTCGGACAATCTCTAACGCAAGCGTGGGAAGAAGGCATGGCTGGGAGTTTGCCTCCTGGTGTAAAATTTATAAGGGTTGAGATCTTCTCTTTACCCCACCTAGAGCTTTGGGTGGAAGGGAAGGATGACTCGCCATATTACTTTTCAAACTATTTATGGAACACACAAATTAACACCGGACAGAATTCTAGTAATTCAAACTAAAAGAGATATTCCCAATCTGAGCAATATCAGAGTAAATAACGAGAGACGTGAACTATAAGAAGACTCCAAATATTGATCCTCTCATTATATATATATATATATATAATGCCCTAACTATCTGAGCTATAAATTAAACTATATGACCAATCATCACTTTAATTCTTTCCGCTGTCTAATCTTGAAACGTACTAAAAATAGAAAAAACCTGATCGGTGACCATCTATCCTTCTCACTGCATTCTCAAAATCTCAATATCTCACTAGCGTGAAAACCTAGACTATATATATCCGACCTAATCTGCATATGACGGTTGCTTCTTCAGAGGGTTGGTTGCGAGTAAATTCGAATTGATAGACCAAAAATTTCCCAAGAGGATCAAAGGAAGGACGCGAATAGATCTCTCACAAGTTAAGCGTACAATCGATGTGCTCGTCCATTGCAATCAGCGGTCCTGTATGTCAGATACATATTAGCCAGATCAGCATTCGTGTGACGTTTCATCCTAGTTCTAACTTTGTCAGCAGGCGAAATGCAGCTTCACAGCGAGTGCGGCACAAACGCAGCTTTGCCTAGCGCCATCTATCATGTACACCAGTCAAAGACTTCCCAGCATTTTTCTGTATTAATAATAAACATGTTTTCTCCTCTTTATCATGTCCTGTGTTTTTTGTGTACTTTTTTCTCGTCACTGGTGCACCAAAAAGCCGTTTCTGAACTTGCATTCTAATTAGTTGCATAACGGAGAATATTGAGACTCTCCTGGAAAGTCAGATTTTGAACCTTAAGCCGGATCTTCCAATGAATTTCAAAACCGTAACATAACATAGCTTTTGGTCCCTTAGAATCCTGGCCAACCCCCCCCCCCCCCACGATGCGGCTTGTGGGTGTGTACATTACGTCATTGATTTCAAAGTAGTTTCAAATCCTCTAGGTGCATTCTATTTGTCCTGAAAGTTTGTAAGCGTTGAATGAACACTTTTGTATTTTTAGGACTTCTAAACCTTGGTTGAACAAATTTTGAAACATATAATGTAGAAGTGGATTTATTATATTTTGTTATATTCAAGTAAAGAAATTTTAACTAAAAAGTTTCCCATTATTATTTTAAAAATGTGGTTATTCTGAAAAACATGCGAATTTTCCAAACATTTTAGTTTAACCTCGGTATAAAATTCCCAACTTTATATAGACAAACCATCATTATTATCGAAGCCTTTTTCATAAAAGGAAAATGTTTTCAAAATTTGTCATTCTTTTTCCATTATTTGTCAAAAAATTGCACTTGTAACACACGGTATAGTTCCAAGACCGAAATGTAGGTGCCGCCATTACAATATGTGCTTGGACCGGAAGTGTGACTGTACGAAACACAGTAGTACGGTCAGAGAGAGTTTGGATCTGGACAAGCATACGTTCCCCATTTCGATGTCCAATCCTGGACTATGTAAACTTTAATTATTTTCAATTATTTTCTCTAAATGTTTGTCTTGTAATTGTCTAAGTGTCTGTTCTTTGTAACTGTGCTATCTTATGTCATTAAATATATTAATTTACCCCGAAATTCTATTAATTACTTTTGGCTACCCCAAGTAATGACGTAAGAGGCAGTTACAATTGGCGCCCAAACGTCGGCCCGACCCCAGCTCTCTCTCTCTTTTTTCCCCCACAGCCTTAGGGGTGGAAGTGTTTGTCATCCCGACAATAAGAGGTTTCGCACCCTGCGAATGAATATTTTCATCCAGAAAACCTGTTAACAGATAAGTGTTGTTTATTCTATAAATAATCATGCTCTCTTATTGTGTGTGTGTATAAGATTATTATTATTATTCGTAGTATATATTGTGTGTTACAGGAAAACAAAATAATTGAATTTAAAGTTGATATTCATTTGTCAGTTTTCCTAATCTTTTGAAAACGAAATTTTCATTCTATCGGTTGATCTGATTAAAGCTAATTGAAGGTTAATTATTTATGAGTGCATATTTTCTTCCTAATTAAGAATTTTATGCTAATAACACGTATGTGGTTTTGTTATCAAGAAATTATTGCAATTCTTATAATAATTTTTTTTCTGTTCTTTTTATGCCTAACATAAAAATAATTCTTTTGAAAGTATATGATTGATTACGAAGTATTACTATATAATATTTGAAACCTTGTATGTTATTGATAAAGTATTTACATTTCTGTTTTTATTTAAAATTTTTGGAAAATATTTTCAAAGTCTTCTACTAAGTGTAAACAAGTTTGTATATTGATAACTTCAGAGTGAATGAATTAAATTATGAACGGTATTTCTATTTAAACGTATTTGAATTGTTTTATAAATCCATTTCACGTTAACTGCTGAAACTCATTTTGATTAATAATGAATATTATATAAATATTATTATTTTGGTTTTGATGTACTAAATTAGAAGATAGCTGATATTGAAGAATTTGTTTTATTTTAATATCATTCATATTGAATTGTAAATTAATTATCACATTTTGAAATTAGAGAATTTTATTGTCATTCAGCTAGTGTACATTATAATATAGAGTATATGATTCTTTTTTTTTTACTTGAGGTTTTTGTTATTTCCAAAGTGTTTTCTGATCATTTTTATTATATATGTATTTTTTTTTTTTTTTTTTTTTGGCTAAAACTGTGAAAAAGTTTTTTACTTTGATTATGTATTAAAAATGATAAAAACGAAAATATTTTTATTTTTCCTTTTTGTGATTCATGAAATTTTTTGAATTGTATATTGTAAGAAAGTAAGATATTATTTTTTGTGGCATAATACTGTACTATTATTCTGTTAGTAATATTTTGTCAAATTTAATTTTGGCCTGTTTATATATAAAATTTAAAAATCAAAGTTTAAGTTTGTAATTCAATGCGGAAATATTTGAATCATGTTTCCAACCAGGGGGAGGGCCCCCATCCAATATGGGAGTTATTCCCATAGAAAAAGTATAGACCACCCTGGTCATGAAAGAAGTGCCGCCCCGGCAATCAAAGACTCCTGTTGTAGAAAAGTGTATAGACCACCCTGGTCTCAGAAGAAGTGCCGCCCTGGCAATCAAAAATTTCCTATCATAGGAAAAGTATATAGACCACCCTGGTCTCGTATGAAGTGCCACCCGGCAATAAAAAAATCCTGTTATAGGAAAAGTTTATAGACCACCCTGGTCTCGGAAGAAGTGCCACCCTGGCAATCAAAGATTCCTGTCACGGGAAAAGTGTATGGACCATCCTGGTCTTAGAAGAAGCTCCTCTAAGGAAAAGAGGACGTCCCCCCAAAAAAGAGTACCTCCTGTTTCCGAGCCGAGACGTCAACGGAACCAGAGGGGGAGTCTGGAACACACGGTATAGTTCCAAGACCGAAATGTAGGTGCCGCCATTACAATATGGGCTTGGACCGGAAGTGTGACTGTACGAAACACAGAAGTACGGTCAGAGAGAGTTTGGATCTGGACAAGCGTACGTTCCCCATTTCGATGTCCAATCCTGGACTATGTAAACTTTACTTATTTTCACTTATTTTCTCTAAATGTTTGTCTTGTAATTGTCTAAGTGTCTGTTCTTTGTAACTGTGCTATCTTATGTCATTAAATATATTAATTTACCCCGAGATTCTATTAATTACTTTTGGCTACCCCAAGTAATGACGTAAGCGGCAGTTACACACTTAAATAATTTTTTCTTGTAATAATATTCTTAAAATTTTTTTTTATCTGTATGTTCTAATTCAACTTATACTAAATATCAAAACCATTATGTTACGACGTTTACATCTATCTCCCCGACATGCACCCACATTGAACATTTGATGTTCTTTTTTTATATGCTTCTTCAAAATCACGGTTTCGAACGTACTTTTAAATCTCTTCGAACTATTTTCTACCTTATTCACAAATTTTATAGCTAAATCTCAATCAGATTACTAATATAAGAATATTAACGAAACAGAAATGGCACAACTTAAAACTAGTTACTCTTTTTGTTTATTACTTTAAACTATTTGAGGAAATTGCTTTTTAAGCATTCATGGGCCTTACGCGTGCAGCGAACCCTTCTCTCTCAAGTTACAGGCAACGAAGAACAGGAATAAAAGCACTTAATTCCTCTTCGTCTCAGTCGTCTAATACATGCAAAACGTGGTTTTCGGACCGTTCTCCCTCAAGTCTTAACCAACAAAATACAGGAATAAAAATACTTAGCTACTGTCCCGAAAACGTATTCCTTTTCGTCGCCGTGTGTACGGCACGGCAGCTGACCGATATAAGTACCCTTGCCAAGGCCAACAACTAGCTGCCGAATGTAAAAATATATCTTTGATACAATAAAGTAAAAATTTAACAATTCACATTTACTTTTACAACTCATATCTTTGCAATAAATGTCAAAGAACAGTTAATTGTGTCACATTAATTAATTAATTATTTTGATTAGATTTTTGTCTCTGGCATTCAGACTATTAATCATTTCTAACAATTATATCTAAAAAAATTAGCGAGTAATAAAAAAAAGAAGCATAAAAAGTTCACCTAGACTCTTTAATTGCGCAAAAACATTAAACATAAAAAAATGTTTTTTTTTTGTTCGGAAAATGGATTAAAAGAAGGAAAAAAAAGCCTACTTAATCGGTATTAATCACAAAAGGAAACAAAGTATCAAGATTTTTATTTTGTACTTTAACAGTTTATTTCTCCCTTTTCATTCAAATGTGTTTTTTAAATGCTTAAGAAATAAGGTTTTTAAAAATTATTTAACCAAATAATTTTTTTCCCTCTCCTTTACTTTTGCTCTTTAAACATACATCAGTAAAAAGTTCAAGATCTTATTCAAGTTTTGTTAGACTAAACGATTACGATTAAGCGATATAATGATCATGATTATCTTTCTTCCTGGAAATTTGTTCAGGAGAAAAATATGTGATTTTGCGACTGGCGATGTGCATCTGTGACTTTTAAATGACGATTAATTTATTCGAATTGAAGAACTGGAAATTATTAAGTGAATGAATTTAAAAAGAGTTTAAGGAAGATTTGAAAGAGTCAAAAGGAGCATTGCTTCTGATTCAGTGGAGTGTAAACAGTGAGATAAGATTTTAATTTTTTAACGGTTTTTTTTTCTTTTTAAAAAAATTGATGGTTGTCTTTTGAATAAATGCATTACTTGTAGTTTTAAAGTGAAATGAAGGGAGCACAAAGAAATTTATCAGTAGGAATAAAAAAAAACTTTTTTATCCTCTATTCCTTGTTGCTTTTCTTTGGCGCTTTATCAGCGCCCTTTGCATTTTCTCCTGATTTCTAAATATTTCGGATTTTTTGGAGGTTTTTAAAGTAGAAACTTTTTTAGTTTTTGATGAATAAAAGCTAGGTTCGGATTAAAATTAAAATATTTTTATTTCTCATTTGTGATAAAATAACTAAATTCACATTTAAGAAATAATTATAAACATTATGCAAATAAGATCAAATAAAATGTATTTAAGGTACATAAATTCCTATGAAACATTTTAGATAGTACTTGCTTGGATGGTTAAAAAGTTTAGAAATTTTCATAGCCTCTTCGGCTTAATTAAATTAATATTTTTTTTGTGTTTTTTCACTAAGATTCAAATGTTCTTTGAGAGCACAACAATAGTTTAAAATTATAGTTCAAATTACACAATAAAATGCATCGCGCATCATTAAATATACTATGTTGGCTATTAAAATTGCAACACCTTAAAGGAAGACAAATAAAAAAGTACATTTTTTACACGTAAACAATACGGCATGGAGACAAAATGGTTCAATTTGCAAGCCCTTTGGGGGTTTAAAGGGATGCAAAATTAATTTTAAGAGCCTTTTTAAATATTTTAAAAATAAAAAAATTATTATTTTATTTTTCAGAAAAAACACCTTTTTAAAAAATTTGAGATTTTTCTCTTCTGCTACATTAAATGAATGCGAAATATCCTCATTTTCGAAATAAAAGTGTTTGATACTATTAATTAATATTAGGATTTTAAATACACATTAAATAGAGAAAACAATCCATTATATAAAAATTCAAAATAGTTTTTAAAAATATTCAATACATATTTGATCAACACATTTTAAAGGTATATAATCTCACAACTGAAACTGAGCAAGCATTAGACATTTCAGCCGTTTAACTAGTGTCGCTTCAGTGTGTGTATTGTAATCAAAGTCAAGATTTTGTATACACAAATTGTTTAGTTATTTACTTTTGCAAAAACAATCTGAAAAGTAGATACTTATGTTTATAATAAATGATTTTTTCATTAGTACTATATATATATATATATATAAGTAATTAAAATTTGTTTTTTATACTAATTGAGAACAAAAACAATAAATGCTAATAACAAATTCTCAAAAATTGACAGTTGGAATTGGCCTTCATTCACAATAAATTTAAATAAGCATTCATCACTTAGCATTCAAAAAAAGGTCAACTTAAAAAGGTAAGTGTAAGTAACTTAAAAGTAGTAAGTAAGTTTTTAAGTATCTTAAAAGGTAAGTTTTACTTAAAAAGGTATGTAAAATTTTATTATTTTGTCATGGACAAAGTTTTAGAGATTTCAAGTGGTATGTCCTCTGGACGTAATTATTTAACAAAATGGCTGTACAATATAACTAAATTATTGAATTATACTTGATGCAATATTATTAAATTTTACAATATTATTAATTTCCTTGATTATTTTACTGAGTTAATTCCCGCTATAACTTAAGTAAACGAAAAAATATATTAAGTTTATATCATTTTGTAGGCCATAACAATAAAAGTTAAATATTTCGAATTAAAATGACTTAAAAAATCTATATAAATAAAAACGAATGTTTGTGTGTGTATGATGGGTCTGTATGTCTAAACAGTTCATCTGATTGCGATAAAATTTTGAGGAATGGTTGAACGCATGCCCGTGATGGTTTCTGAGTTAGTAAAATTGACTCTTAAAAGGTGTTCCATGGGCTTAAGGGTCGTTATATATAAATATTCCTGTTTTTGTGAACTATCAGACCTACAAACTTGAAACTTGGTAGGACCATTCCTTTCACGGAGTAGAGATCCGCTACAAAAATTGTTTTGAGAATCGTTGTGGTGGCTTAAGGGGAGTTACATATAAATATTACCTTTTTTGAACTTTTAGATCTACAGGCTTAAACTTTTGTTGGCATTTTGTTGTTTTTGTTGATTATGGATCCACTAAGAACGAGTTTAACGGAAACTAACTGCTATTTATGAGGAGGATTGCTGGAATTTATTTAAAAAAATTTCCTTATCGAACTACTACTTACCGTAATGAAATTTAGTATGCATATTACTTTTGTTGAATAGAAATTCGCTAAGAAAGAATTTTACTGAAATCGATTCCTAGGAGGAAGAGGAGAAGGAATCTTTTACAGCGTGTTAATAAAAAAAATACCGGATTTAGAACTACTAGACCTACAGTAATGAAATTTGGTATGTATGTCTCTGTTGTTGAATGGAACGGGTTTGTCGAATGGGTCTTACAGAAATCGACCCTCAAAGGTGGTTACTGGAGCTTATTCACAGAAAAAAAATCCGTTTTTGACGTCTATTAGATTTAGACGTGAAATTTGGCAAGCATGTTTATTTTATTGAATAGAGATACACTAATAATGGATTTTGTAGAAACCCATTTGGGAGAGGGTTACGTGACAGTAAAAGATAATTCTTCTTCAATTTTACAAAAATTATCATTTGGAAGTTCTGTTATTTTTAAAGCAAGAATTATAAGAAAAATTTTCAATACAATCGAATTCTTAACCCGCGATTCTTTACACCTCGGCAATAACATAAAGTTAATGTATTTTAAAAAGAAAATTTGTAGGTTTAGCTTAAATTAATGTTATTCTCATTTTTATGCAATGAATTTAATAATTTTATTTATATAATACAAAATACAACTTGTACTTTATAAAAATGTATCATAATTGACAAAAATGTTTTTTCATATTTAAATACACATGTTAAAATTTGGGGTGTTCTCTACACCCCGCGAGTAACGACGGAAGCAAAAACAGGCGCGAGTGACCGCGGGCTAATGCTAAAATACCAATTATTTATAAATATATATATAAACAATATATATTCATATAACATCATGAAATACTCAGTGAAGCGGGTGGGTAGCCACTAGTTTTTAAAAATAAAAATGTAGCAA
Source organism: Trichonephila clavata (assembly GCA_019973975.1). Classification (NCBI taxonomy): domain Eukaryota; kingdom Metazoa; phylum Arthropoda; class Arachnida; order Araneae; family Nephilidae; genus Trichonephila; species Trichonephila clavata. The sequence continues at coordinate 25,028 of BMAO01018285.1, read as the reverse complement.
CGTCTGTAAAAATCAATGCTGGTTACAAAGGAATTTTCTAAGTTTTTAAGATCTGCCTTCAGAGAGAAAGTCAAAGTGATACAAATTCCACAAAAACTTGTTGAATTGAGCGATCTGATGAGTTAAAAGAGTCAAGTTCCACTCACAGCTTGGATAAGTGCTGGGCTCTGAATCACATGGTTGCAATGTTCGCCGCCAACAACAGGACGTTAGCCAAATTTAAGTCAAATTGAAGCCAAATATGGCTCTACTTTCTTGGCGACATTCTTTATCATCTAGAATAAATTTATAGGTAACATTAGCAAACTTTTATTTCAGTTTTTCCCAATGTTTTTAAGATTATGTGACAAACTAAGTTTTCTTTTTACAACACGAAGATCTGATCACCAAAATAAATGCTTTAAATTTTAACAAATTTGCCTAGTAATTTTGATGGGTGAAAATATCCATCTTTTCACAAAAGTCCTCCAGAATTGCATTTAGAGAGTTCAAGGGCAATAGGAACTACTACACAAAACACTTTATTGCTTTATTAACACGAGAGTATTTAACTGCAGTTATGTCGTCAATGTGTAGCGGAAAGTAGCAATTTCGTATAAAAAAATATTAATTTCACACACATTCTGCAGTGATTCTTAATATATTTATCGCACTTTCCCTGAAGAAGTCTTTCTACGAAATTATAAACAAATTTTCGTTAAAAGTTTTTCTCTATCATAAAACTCCGTATAATAGTTTCCTTAAGAACCATTTTTACAAGGCATAATGATTTAAATTGGATGTTAGGAAAAAAAGTTTTTGTTTTTCTTTTTGTTCACCCAGAACTAAAAAGAAACTATATTTTCCCCTTATTTAAATAAGGTACTTACACAAAAAACACTATTTTTCTTGTCTTAAAAATACGAGAGGCAATTTATTCCCATGACACAAGCACGCACTTGTGATACATAAAGTGTAGTTAAGCGGAGAAAAACAGTAGTAGGCATTTTTATTTTATAATCAAACTGTCTTTAACAAATATTATTAAAATAATGGATTGGGTCTCTCAACAGAAAAAAGGGCAATGAACTATTAAAAATATCGAAAATCAGAATCAGTCAAAAAATCTTATACATAAAAATAAAGATATAATTAATTGAATTTGATGCATAAATTTGATTAATAAACCATTAAAAAATTAATGTCTTATAAAATACCATTTTTTATGACTATTATAAATTAAACATTCTGTACAATGTATTTGCATGGTGTGGAAGTTTGGAGAGCGGGGAGCCACACACAGCTCAAGATTCGTTCTCCTCACTTGACCGAGGTTTAGAATTGCAAAGTCCATCGTCAATTTTCGTCGCTTTTTTCTAGAATGTGACGTAAATAAAAATCAATTTTAATTCTATGTATGTGAATAATGCTTTATTTGCAAAATCGGCCTACTCCATAAAAGAAGAAGTTCAGAAAATGATAAAAACATTGTATATTGTTTTTTAAAATTCTTTTTAAATTACAAATTCAAAAAGTCGATGCAGACCAGGGGTCGGCAAACTGTGGCACGGGGTACAATTCTCAGTGGCACTCTGCACTATTCTAAAATTTGTCAATTTTCGAGTGGATGGAAGTCGATATATTTGTTATGGACATTTACGAAAAAATTTGAAAGATAAATTTGCAGCTATTTTGCAAATTACTGAATGCCATTGCTGGAGAGATTGCCTATGCTCTGCTTTCCGCTTTTGGTTCTACATACCTGAATAAAATAACTTTCTTCATACGAAAATATTTTGAGTATGCAAAGAAATTGTGTAGCAACTGAATGCTCCTAATCATGTCAAATTGAAAATCACAAACTCGAAATTCTTTTGTTTCTTGGGAAGTTTAAATCATACTAGTTAACACTATTTTCTTTTTAAATTAGTACTTTTAATAATCTTTTTTTATCATTTTTTAGTATAACTGCTGAGTGATTGTACCATTAGATTATTGTGGTAAGTGTAAATTTTGTAGAAATTCGTGGGAACTTTACTAAGTTTTTTTCGTTTATATTTTAGTGAAATTTTTTTTATGCAAAATAAAAGTTCATTTTCAATATAGTTAATAATACAATAATTCGAAGAAAAAAACTTTTTGTGGTAGTATTACAACATAATATTTGTTTATATAAACATTGAAAAAGGTAAGTTTTTTAAGCAGACCGAATTTATTTGCTAAAATGAAGATACAATTGAGGTATCCCATCAATAATAATGAACCTCATTTCTTTCTGAAATTGCTTGGATAAAAATAAATAGAAGCATTGTTTATGTCTAAATATTCCTTATTTAGTTTTTTTTTTAATTTACAATTCAAAAATAAGTACATTAAAAGATTTTTTGTTGTATTTTACAGTCTTTAAAAACTCGATCTTTTTCCCCCTTTGTAAGAAAATATCTGTAAAACAACAAAATGTTTTAAGAAATACACTTTTATGGAAAATAATATTTTATTATTTCCCCTGATGAGAAATTTGTAAAGCCTTTGGAATGATAGATGAATAAATAACGCTCAACAACATGGAGCTAAAGGTCATATACAAGTAATAAAAACATGGACATGTGTCAAGAATTTTTTTTTTTTGAATATCAACTCACCTTATTTATGCATACTCGACTTTTTCTATGGAAATATTCAAAGAATGAAGTCTATGAAGATAACCGTCAAACAAGAAATTATCTAAAATTTACCATTACTCAAAGGAAACAAGATTCCACTCCAGCACCTTGATATTCATTTCTTAAAATGAAAAAAAAAACGTGTTCCGTTTTGCCTCTAGGATAGGAGCAGATAACCTGAACATTTATTATAAAAGTAGTTTTTTCTCTCCTACGTCGTTTATGCTAAAATTGGGTACTTACGTATTATCGCAACCCTATTGGCGATATTATATGGGACGAAGCACATGGTTACCAATTAATTGGGTACGACACATGCAAAATCGAGGGTGCCAACTTGGCGAGTTATATTGAGCGTTGGCAGTATGACTGTAGTACGTAAGTACCAAAAATTGTTTTCCACCATTATCATTAAAAAAAAAAATCCGGTTCTTATATATTAACTACATGTTATTTGGCACCTTTTAGCGGACCTAAAATTTTAGTAAGTGTCGTTAAGATGGTATGAAATTGATTGCCATAATTCGTAAAATCGATTTATCTCTGGCATGGAGTCAATGTTTGGCGAAAAAATACCAGTATGGGATTGATGCCTAAGTACCAATAATTATTTCAATGTTTATTGTTTTTATATATAGTAAATTCACGAATCATAAATGCCTGAATTTCCAGTACAATGGTATGCGATTTCTTCAATCTAGCCAGTTTTCTACCTCTAAAACTAAAAAAAATGACATTAGATATAATTATTTCTTTTTGCAAGAAAAATATATTTTAAAAGTTTATTAGATTTTACCAGAAACTACACACAAGAGCCAAAACATTATGACCACCTGTCAATAACGAGTTGGCCCACCTTAGGCACGCAACACAGCTTCAATCCGCCTTGGCATGGATGCCACAAGTCCTTGGTAGATGGCCGGAGACAGATTGTACCAGATGTTTAAGCAACGGCAACGCAAATCCGAGATATTGCGAATTGTTGGTCTTTGAACTCTTAGCTGCCGTCCCATGACATCCCAAATGTGTTATATCAGATTGAGATCCGGTTAGTTAGGCTGCCAGGACATTAACTGGAATTCAGCGTAATGTTCCTGGAACCACTCCAACACAATTTTAGCTTTATGACACGGGGCGTTGTCCTGTTAGAGCATTCTATTTCCAGCTGGAAAAAGAGAAGCCATGTAAGGGTGCAACTGGTCCGCAATGATGTTCAGAAAACCTGTAGCATTCATGGTCTGCTCTACCACAACCACGGGTTTTACAGACACCCAAGATAACGTCCCCCAAAGCATAATACCGCCACCTCCAGCCTGTGTATGACCCACTGTACATTGAGGGAGCAACTGTTCTTCTGGAAGACGGCGTATCCTGACACAGCCATCGGCGTGATGAATGACAAACCGTGATTCATCTGACGAGACAACTCTCTCTCACTGATCCATGGACTAGTTGTGATGTTCCCGGGCCCAGCGCAGGCGGCAAGGACGCTTGGTCAGCAAAGGCATACGAGTGGGACGTTTGCTGCGTAGCCCCATATCCAACAGTGTCCGCTGAACAGTATTCTCCGATACTATTCTACTTGGGCCTGTATTGCATTGGGCTGTCAGCTGAGCCACTGTCTGGCTCCAGTTTTGCTTCACCATGCGAGACGGTCTCCGACGACCTTTTTCTTTGATAGCGTGTGGGCGTCCAACACCATGTCGTCTACTACTGGTTTCACCGTCATTCATCCACTTTACATAAGTACTAACAACTGTAGATTGCGACCAACCCACGAGTCGTGCAGTTTCGGAAATATTTGTTCCAAGCCTTCGAGCCATTACAAATTGCCCTCTATCAAAGTCGCTTAGATCCGCAGCCTTTCCCACCACACACAGAAGTAAGTGAAAGGATGATTTTTTAATCTCTTCAGCAGCAGTTAAATAACGCTTCCACCTGATCACATGCATTCCACATCATCCAGGCGAGTTCATTGCAAAATGTAGGGGTAGTCATAATGTTTTGGCTCTTGAGTGTATATTGCTCTCTGCTTTTTATTTATTTATTAAAACCTTTGTTTTAAAGTGAAATTTATCATAAAAAAGCTATGAGGGAGAAAATTAAAAAAGAGTTTGAATTACCTTATATAGATAAAAAAAATACACTCTGACATTTACTATCACATATTCTAAATGAATCCCCATTACAGAAAGAAACATTTTGATGTATAACGATATTTATCTTTTTCTCCATCAAGTAACGATTCAATAATGTTCGAAGCTATTTTTAAAAAGCTTTTAAATCTACAACTCGGTATTCCTGATCATTGTGGGAAGAATCCAAGATTTTCAAGTACAGTTTACAACAAGCGTCGGAAACCTATTTCTTGAATGCCACATGTAACACGCTGTACAATTAAAAGTGATACTCTAAATTATTTTACCAATTTGTCAATTTTTGTGTGGATGGAAGTTTATAAATTTGTAATGGATCTTATTTGACAAGCATCTTTAGAATTATGAACATCTACAGGATTACGAAAAAATCCGAGAGATAAATTTACAGTTAATAAATTCCTTAACGATAAATTTACAGCTAATTTGTAATTTATTGAATATCATTATTGAAGAGATTGAATTGTTTGAAGAGGGAAAATTGCATGTACTCTGCTTTCCACTTTTGGATCTATATATCCAAGTGAAAAATCTTTCTATCATATGAAAATTTGTCTCACAACAGAATGCTCAGAATCGCGTCTAATTGAAAGTCACGCATCATACCCCTAACTTTTTCCCAATAAAAATGAATTAAATTAACTCATTTTTGCCGGATAATTTTAAAAAATAAAGCAGGAGGGGACATGTAGTGAAATAGCTGTAACTTTACCTTGCAACTAACTATACAGCAGTTTTAATAGTATTAACGGTGTTTAATGAAAGCTTATTTTTCTTAAATCGGTACACTAACTTTCGTTATTTGTTTCCACTTTTTATGTATGTGACGATTCGAAAGAAGTATGAAGGCTTTTCAGTTAACAGCTTTTTATTTGTTGATTAAGACAACCTTCAACAACATTATGGCAAATTATTTGGATTGCATATTTATTTCAAAAACTGCTAAATATTCCTTTTTCAGTTTTAAGTTTCGAATGGAGAGTAACGCGTGGAAAATAACGGCCTCTAACCAGGGACGTTTTAAGACTTCATGAGGTCCCGGGTTCCTACATTATAATGTAGGTTCCACCTATGATCTTTAAAAGTAGACAGCATACATTGTGAAAAATTCGTATAAACAATAACCCGAAGCAAATAAATGCGCATGACTTAAAATCGAACAAAATGGCTGGATCGACTGTCGCCTTTCGACTTAATGAGTAATGATGGTGTATGGTGAGTGGCCTAGGCTTGTACTATACGACGGTCATCACATGCAGCCATTTGAAGTATCATCGCAGTTTTTCGGAGAATACAACCGGAAATAACATTTGCTCATTGTAATTATTCGAATCGTGATCTTATCAAGGCTGAGTCGAGAACGAGACGAGGCTCCCATTGTGTCCAGGGCCCAGGGACCCGGCCCATTGGACCTATGCCTTAACAGGTTACTGCCAAGGACTATAAAAGGAAATGAGATGGGATTCCAATCTGAAGATTGGATGATCTTTTCTGAGAAAGCATTAGATTTTTTACTTTTTACGTGAATATGTGTGGTGAGAAAATAAATGTTAGATGGGAAATAAAATTTTGTTTATGTTATAAAATAATTAACCTTGCATATTGCAAATATTGATTTTTTAAATTTATGTAATATACCACATTAAAATTTCATAAGAATGCATTTAATAAAAGCTCTTAAAGATGAAATCGAGGAAATTAAAAGCCACAAGTAGCATACTACAGTGAACGAACAATAAGATTATAAATCGAATAATATACACATTGAAATACGCGTAAGGCAAAAACGCTTAAAACGAAATATCGGTTAACACGCAATAATACGGCGGCCCCGACAAACTAATGTATATTTTCATGTAATTTTTTCTCTTAACAGAAACGAACATTTATAAACACGAAAAGATTGCCCTTCTAGGAATAAACGAAACCATTGAATGAAATGTTTGAAAAAGCTTCTGTATTATTGGACTGTCCTACTGTACAATCGGAAGAATTCGTTGCATTCGATAATAATAATGTGTGTACAGCCCCAATTATTGAAAATACCTTTTAGAATTTGTTCAAAATTCGAAAAATGTTATTGAGGCAGATTCCGTCAACGAAAATGAAATGAAAAATGCAGCTCCTGTTCCCACGTTATCCGGAATGAGGAACACCATGAAAAGTATGCGCAGTTATTTAGACGCACTTTCCAATGGTGAAATGAATAACACAAAATAGATGATATCGAACTTTGTTTTTTCAATTTAATGCTAAATAATAAAAAAAATTATTTTCTAAAATCTCAATAAATGTTTTGTTTTTTAAAAAAATTTGAAAATTTTGTATTAAATTTCTTTAAACTCTTGTGAATGTTTTTGTTTCATTTATTTTCATTAAATATATGCATATATAAATATCTATCTGAATAAAATAAACTATAATAAGCTTAATTTTGTTGATCTTTTTTCAAAATCCTATAACACGAAATTCTTTTAAAAGGAAAAAATATTTCAGTCCCTTTAGTTTAGTATGTATGGTGGGAAAATAAATGTTAGATGGGAAATTGAATTTAGTTTAGGTTATAAAATAATTAACTTTATATATATATATGCAAATATCGATTCTTACTTTATCTAACATACCAAATTAAAATTTCATAAGAATGCATTTAATAACGGCTACTAAAGATGAAGCCGAGGAATTTAAAGCCATTAGTAGCATACTACAGTTAACTAAGATTATATAACGAATAATATATATCAATTTTCCTTAAAACCGAACTTCAGATTTAAAATATAAATTTCCTTATTGATTTCGATCGTAAATCTGCGCTGGAGTCCCGCAATGTATATAGTTCAAAAGTAAATCAACCAACCGGTGCCATTCTCAAAATTCGAAATATAAATGTCAGGGCATCTGGTTTTCGTTTTTAGTGAGGCCAAACTATCCTAAGCAAGTGCGCCGGCTTCAAACATGCGGGCCACACACACAATCAATTTGTCACTTCCGTCGCCTCGCAAGCTGTCGCGAATAAATAAACCCGCTTTTATTCAGAATATGGCCCACATAACTCCAAGTTCATTCTTTTCTTATATCCTTCGCATTGTGCTATGAATACATAAAGGAAAAATTTATGTGTCTATGTATAAGGTAGACAGTTGTGCAGTTTAGTATAATAACATGTGGGTCAAAAAATGTGAACAATATTTTGTCGAAAGTTATAAATTTACTGTTGCGTTAACTCCTTCAAATATGGGGTTACAATCCTGCATTTTATTTGTGTGGTTTTACGAATTTTGCGTTATTAGATAGTACTTATTTTTATCTTACTAATTTATCTCTACATGCTTAAAATGTTAATATTATTTTCTCTGTTGCATTTTTTTATGATAAAAACTGTAATATTCGCAATTAACGCCGTCCCTTACAATGCGGCGTTTCAGTGAAAACTTGGTGAGATATTGGCGATACAGTCAGCTTGGCATCTATTTTGGTGACTTGATAACCATATGGATTTTTCCCAAAATTACTGGAAAAGTCTATGACGTCATGACTTATAACGTAAGCGGATTGTTCCAGAAAGCAGTTTAAGGTTGCCACGCAGACCATAAGTTTCGATCGCTTCCTGAAACTGAGTTAATTCTACTTCAGCTGCCGAAGTTTTTACTTCGGTGGGTTTGCCAAGGTGTAAATAGCTTTAATCATTTTATGTACCGGTGTAACACACGGTATAGTTCCAAGACCGAAATGTAGGTGACGCCATTACAATATGGGCTTAGACCGGAAGTGTGACTGTACGAAACACTGTAGTACCGTCAGAGAGAGTTTGGATCTGGACAAGCGTGCGTTCCCATTTCGATGTCCAATCCTGGACTATGTAAACTTTACTTATTTTCTCTAAATGTTTGTCTTGTAATTGTCTAAGTGTCTGTTCTTTGTAACTGTGCTATCTTATGTCATTAAATATATTAATTTACCCCGAGATTCTATTAATTACTTTTGGCTTACCCCAAGAAATGACGTAAACGGCAGTTACAATTGGCACCCAAACGTCGGCCCGACCCCAGCTCTCTCTCGCTTTTCCCCCCACAGCCTTAGGGGTGGAAGTGTTTGTCATCCCGACAATAAGAGGATTCTCGCACCCTGCGAATGAACATTTTCATCCAGAAAACCTGTTAACAGATAAGTGTCGTTTATTCTAAATAATCATGCTCTCTTATTGTGTGTGTGTATAAGATTATTATTATTATTCGTAGTATATATTGTGTGTTACAGGAACACAACATAATTGAATTTAAAGTTGATATTCATTTGTCAGTTTTCCTAATCTTTTAAAAACGAAATTTTCATTCTATCGGTTGATCTGATTAAAGCTAATTGAAGGTTAATTATTTATGAGTGCATATTTTCTTCCTAATTAAGAATTTTATGCTAATAACACGTATATGGTTTTGTTATCAAGTAATTATTGCAATTCTTATAATAATTTTTTTGATTCTTTTTATGCCTAACATAAAAATAATTCTTTTGAAAGTATATGATTGATTACGAAGTATTACTATATAACGTTTGAAACCTTGTATGTTATTGATAAAGTATTTACATTTCTGTTTTTATTTAAAATTTTTGGAAAATATTTTCAAATACTTCTACTAAGTGTAAACAAGTTTGTATATTGATAACTTCAGAGTGAATGAATTAAATTATGAACGGTATTTCTATTTAAACGTATTTGAATTGTTTTATAAATCCATTTCACGTTAACTGCTGAAACTCCTTTTGATTAATAATGAATATTATATAAATATTATTATTTTGGTTTTGATGTACTAAATTAGAAGATAGTTGATATTGAAGAATTTGTTTTATTTTAATATCATTAATATTGATTTGTAAATTAATTATCACATTTTGAAATTAGAGAATTTAATTATCATTCAGCTAGTGTACATTATAGTATAGAGTATTTTTTTTATATGTAACAGAAATTTTCTGATTGCATAAGTATTGTTTGACTATAATATTTCCAGATCTCAGAATTAATAGTTTTGAATGAACTTTAATTCATTAACTTTAATTGAACATTAATTAGCTAGATTTGAAATAGACTAAAAAACGACAAAAAATGGCTTTTTTGGGAAGGTCCAGAAAAGAGGATTTAAGGATGTTGGCAACAGAATTGGGTCTGGCTCCGTCGGACAATCTCAAAATTATTGAACTAAAAGATCTCATAACCAAAAGTGATGGATATGATGAGGAATTCGTCAAAGATGTGCTCAACGTCATTGTAGAAGAACGTACAACAACAGAAAAAAAAGTTTTGGAACTGGAGGATAAACAGAAAGTTGTGGCTGTGGCCAACAACAAGAAAGAGAATTCGAACTGGGAAAGTTGAGAATTCAGCTTGAAATGCAGAAGCTGTCACAAGCACCTGTTGTAAGCCAACAGTTAGAAAACCCGAAGCTTGAGTTAAATAGAATTATTCCAAGATTCAACTCAAAGGAAGATGAAATGGGTCTATACTTGACAATTTTCGAACGTCAAGCGAAGTTCTTGAACATTCCTGAAAAAACTTGGACTGCATACCTGATTGGCTCATTGCAACCGTATATAGCTCAGCTCATCGCAAGAGAAGATGAAAATGATGCTCAAAACTATGAAAAGGTAAAAGGAATGCTTCTCAAAAGATTTCGAGTTACAGGGGATAAGTTTAGGCAGTACTTCTCCCAACAGATCAAAAACTTGGATGCAACATGGCGAGACTTTTATTTCGAATTGAATTCTTATTTTGAAGGTTGGATCAAAGAATTGAAGATAACCACGTTTGATCAACTTAAAAGTCTAATAGTTGCTGATCAAATAAAAAGAAAAACTTCAGCAAATATCAAAGAACACTTTCTGGATATTTGGGCGGATTTGAACGATCCTTTGGAATTGGCTGAGAAGTTGGACGCATATGACAGCCTAAGGCCTGTAATGAAAAATAATCCAAATCAGACTTTCAAGAAGAAAGAAGAATTCAGGAAACCCTTTACAATAAAGAAAAGTCAACCTGTTGGAGGATACCATGATAACCACTCCCCAGGACCCTCTAGAACAGTGCCTAGATTCCCAAGTTCTAGAACTGAAGGAAGAAAGCCCATACAGTGTTACGGATGTGGGACTCCTGGAGTCATCAAATCAAAGTGCCCTACCTGCACGAGAACAAATGAAATGGAAACAGAAGTGAACTGTATGACGTTATTCAACTTGAACTCAGACTTGTATCCCTCAAGTGTGATTGTTCTCAAAATTTTTGGTGAAAAGATTGCTGTATGTGCTGATACTGGTGCTTCCCATACCATTGCAGGCGAGAAGCTCTTTAAATTCCTACAAGAGCACGGTATCACCTTTACGAACAAGGTGATTTCCTTTATGATGGCTGATGGAATTCGGCAGACCATTACAGCTCTGAGAACTGTCGTCGACCTGTATATTGAAGGCAAAGTTATTCCAACATAATTTCTAGTATTACCTGAAGCAAAAGGGAATAAGACTTTGTTAGGACTGGATTTCCTCAATGCAGCTGAAATCGTTCTTGACGTCCAGGGTGGAAAATGGCATTTTTCCGAAAATCCTCGGAAACAGTGCATATTCTTCAAGAAGACTTTAAAAGATTTGAACATCAGTGCGTTCGACATTCGAGAGGACGAGGCTAAACATCTCTCTCGAGAACAGGCAAGAAAACTCAATAAACTCCTGGACAAAAATGAGACATGCTTCCAACCAGGGGGAGAGCCCACACCATTTATTGAGCACCGTATTGACACGGGTGATCACCCCCAATAGCAACGTCTCCCTACAGGATGAATCCTATCAAGAAAGGGATTTTGAAGGAACAGATCGAAGAACTGCTGAAGCAAAATATAATTGAAGAATGCGAGTCTCCCTACGCCGCACCTGTGATACTTGTTCCTAAACCAAATGGGAAAGTACGTCTCTGTGTCGACTACAGGAAGTTGAACTCTGTTACGAAAGTGGATACCTACCCCTTACCACGAATGGATGATCTATTGAATGAAGCTACACCGACATCTTACATGTCAACAATTGATTTGAAATCAGGCTACCATCAAGTAAAGGTTGCTGATGTTGACCAGGACAACACTACTTTCATTTGTCCTTTTGGAATTTACCGCTATTTACGTATACCCTTCGGCCTACGGAATGCTCCGGCCACCTTTCAATGATTAATTGACAAGTTTCGAAGTGGCTTGAAACATGTTTTCGCCCTTTCTTATCTAGATGATATCATTGTCCTTTCAGAAACATTTGACAAACATCTGGAAGATCTCGAAAAAGTTTTTGAAAGACTCTCTATCTTTAAACTTCATGCAAACCGAGATAAATGTCGCTTTGCCTGTGGCCGTGTGAAATATCTGGGATTCTGGATAACGAAGGATGGAATTGAAGCTGACCAAGAGAAGATCTCTGCTATTCAAAAAATTCCAGCCCCTACCAATGTGAAAGAAGTCCAATCTTTACTACAAACCTGCTCTTGGTTTCGTCGATATGTCCCTAACTTTGCTGACATAGCAAGCCCGCTTAGTAGCCTCACTAAGAAGAAAGTGGAGTGGCACTGGGGTCCTGAGCAACAAGAATCCTTTGAGACGTTGAAGATGCACTTGATGACTTCTCCTATAGTGAAGCAAGCTAACGGATCAAATCCTTTCACCATCCGCACCGACACAAGTAATTATGCCTTGGGAGCAGTCCTTCTCCAAGGAAGTGGCGCCGATGAACATGTCATCGAATATGCAAGTCGTCTGATGTGATCCCAGCAGAGCGAAACTATTCTACAACCGAGCGGGAAGCCTTGGCGGTAGTGTGGGCTTTAGAGAAGTTTAGAGGCTTCGTAGAAAATCAGCAAATCTTCCTCGCGTAGATCATCAACCTCTTAAATGGCTGTTAAGTATAAAGTCACCTTCTGGCCGTCTGGCAAGATGGGAATTGAAAATTCAATCCTTCAACCTGAAGATTGATTATACCCCAGGAAAAGCTAACGTAGTAGCTGACATGCTGTCAAGACCATCGTACACTGAAGGCGCATCGTCTGATGTGTGTGCCATCACTGTTGACATGCCATCCAGGAAGTCCAGTGATATTCGAAAGGGACAGCTAGAGGACGAAGAACTGAGGAAAAGTATTGACTGCTTTGAGAGCATGGACAAAGATGAAAACTTTGCCAACTACACCGGTCGTGGATACTTAATGAACCAGGATATCTTATATAGGTATTCACCTGAGAGGGAAGAAGAAGAAGCTCAACTTGTAGTTCCTACACAAGAACGAGAAAGAATCCTTCAAGAGTACCACGATGCCCCGACAACCGATCATTATGGTGTAGAGAACACTTACAAGAAGATTGCATCTAGATATTATTTCCGAGGTATGAAAAAGTTCATCTCAGATTACATCAAGACTTGTCCTGAATGCAATCGCTATAAACCAACAAACCAAAAACCAGCAGGACTCTTGAGAACACACGCCTAAGCCCAAAGGTTCGAGACGCTGGCCATCGATCTCTTTGGCCCTCTTCCGGAAACTCCCACTGGCAAGAAGTGGATCTTTATTGTTGAAGATACAAGTACCAAATGGGTAGAACTCTTTGCTCTTGCTGAAGCCACTGCTGAAAGTTGTGCCAAAACACTAATTGAAGAAGTATTCCTAAGATATGGTCTTCGAAGAAGACTAATAAGTGACAACGGGCCACAGTTCATAAGTGCTGTCATGCAGCTAACTTGTGACTTGCTAGATATTACGCAAGACCTCATCCCCGTCTACCACCCGCAAGCGAACCCATCGGAACGTAAAAATCGCGACTTGAAGCCTAGACTAGCGATTCTGGTGGGGGAGGAGCATTTGACATGGAAGGATAAGTTACCTCTAATTCGTTTCGCAATGAATACTTCAGTATGCGACACTACAGGGCACACGGCTGCGTACTTACAATTTGGAAGACAGTTGAAAACATCGGACGATATCAGGCATGATATTCAACAAGTTATTGATAATGATAACTTTGTACCGGAAATCACTCCGTACCTCAAAAGGTTTGCCAATTCCATCTTGGATGTCAAAGATAGAGTTGAGCAGAAACAGGATTATCAAAAAGAAAACTTCGATCGACGACGACGAAAATATTATAAACCTGGTGACAAAGTTTGGGTGACCATTCATCCCATAAGCCGTAACAACAGGAGTAGGAAATTCATGCCCAAGAGAGAAGGTCCTTATCTAATTCTCACCTTGAGATCACCAGTAACCTATGAGATTGCCGACCCAGCTAAACCTGACCAAGTCATTGGAACTTATCATATTTCTGCCTTAAAGGACTACCAAGAGCCTGGAATGGAAAGAAACACTGGATTTGTGACTCCTCTAAGGAAAAGAGGACGCCCCCAAAAAAGAGTACCTCCTGTTTCCGAGCCGAGACGTCAACGGAACCTGAGGGGGAAGTCTGTAACACACGGTATAGTTCCAAGACCGAAATGTAGGTGCCGCCATTACAATATGGGCTTGGAACGGAAGTGTGACTGTACGAAACACAGAAGTACGGTCAGAGAGAGTTTGGATCTGGACAAGCGTACGTTCCCCATTTCGATGTCCAATCCTGGACTATGTAAACTTTACTTATTTTCACTTATTTTCTCTAAATGTTTGTCTTGTAATTGTCTAAGTGTCTGTTCTTTGTAACTGTGCTATCTTATGTCATTAAATATATTAATTTACCCCGAGATTCTATTAATTACTTTTGGCTTACCCCAAGTAATGACGTAAGCGGCAGTTACACCTGTATTTTTAGACAGTAACACAGTGAAAATTGCTTAGCACAAAACTGAGGCGGCCTGAAATATTTATTCGTGTTAAAAGAATTTCGTGTTAAAGGATATCGCAAAAAAGAAGGGAAAAAACAACGTATAATCAACAAAGAGTTTATTAGAGTACATTTTACATAGAGTACATTAGAGTACATTTTATCACGTATTTAATAAAAATTGATAAAACAAAAACATTCATAAGAACTTAAGAAATTTAATACAAAGGCTAAATTTAAAAAAACAAAACATTTTTGAATTTTTGGAAATAGTCTGAAATTTTTCCTTTCGTTATCTTTTTAGTATGAAATTGCAACAAATTATTCGATGTCATCCATTTTTTTTTACCATTCGAATGTGCCTCTAAGTGACTGCGCATAATTTTCATGATGTTCCCTATTTCGGATGACATGGGAATAAGAGCTGCATAATTCATTTCATTTCCGTCGTCTGAATCGGCATCACTGATATTTTTTGAGCTTTGAACAAACTCCAAAATGTCTTTGTCTGTCATAATTGCTTCTATGCACACATCACCATTATTACTGCAACAATGATACAGTGTAGGATAGTCTATTGATACAAAAACTGTTCATTTAAAGAAGGGGAATCTTTTCATGTTAATCGATTTTCGTTTCATGTGGTGAAAAAAAGGCATGGGAATACGTAGTAGTTTATGAGGACCATTGTATTATGGACTAAATTCATGTGACGTCAAAATCACATGATAATTTTAAACCACGTGTTTTTAGCCAATCAAGATCAAAAACACATGTGACGTCATAGTCACGTAAATGCAATTATCTATTTTCAACAAATCAGTTCAGGCACTTCGTTGTTGCCAAATAACGCTTTTTACAGAAACTTTTTTTTAAAAAAAATTATTTTTGTCACTTTTTATTTAAAAGTACATGCATAAAACAAGACTTTTTTTTTTCTTTAATTTTAAAATCTTTTTGCAGAAATTTCTTTTTATAACTCTTGAGCATCTTCACCCAACAATGTTATTTGAAATTTTACCTAAGTTTTACAAATAGAATAAAAAGTACGAGCTATATATAGTTTATTGTCCTTTTTGAATTCAATATAGAACACGTGTTTATATTATCATGTGACCGTCATGAATTTAGTCCATTACGTGTTAACCAATATTTCGTTTTAAGTGTTTTCGCGTTAATGTAGTTCACTGTAGTTGTGTCTGAGCGTAGTAGGTTTGAAAACCTTCTGGAACTTATTGTGCGAATTTTACTGCTGCTCACCTGAATGTTAAGGATTGTTATTGTCAATAAATTTCATAACTCTTGAAGAACTGTTTCGTTCTTTTGGACTTATAGAGAAAAATCCAAGATTCCCGATCTGCGTAACAGTGGGATGCTTTAGATACTAATTAGGCATATGCTAAAAAGAACTTCAGATTTGACTGAGTCTGTTATTTATTTTTAAGTGATATACATGCAGGCAACAGACAATATTTTTTTGACATAAATATTTTTAAAAATTTATTTAATTTAAAATTAATTCATTTTTTTGTATGAAAACAGTTAAGAATTTAATCCCTTAATGAGGCTGTTTTTAAAATATAAAGCTTGGTAAAACATTATTTTATGTACAGTAAAACCTGTTTTTGTGTGGTTTTTTTTTCATGCGATTTTATTTTTGTGCGTTTTTATTTTTGTGTGGTCTTTTTTTATGCGATTTTATTTTTGTGCGATTTTTTCAGTGCAATCTTTTTTTATGCGGTATACGAATTTCAAAGTCTTTGGCGTCACAGTAAGGCTTTCTATCAATGTACCAGTGCCGTAATGAAGAATGTTAGGACCCCCCTGCAAAGTCATGTCTTTTGCCTTTAATAAAGGTAAATACTTACTTGGCATCAGCCAAGCCTTGGGTCCCGTAGAGCCCTATCCTCCACCCCACCCCCACGAGGCAGGGGTTGCGGGGGTGTACGATACGCCATTACAATGTACATATATACACTTCAAGACGCTCCTTCATTTGTTATAAACACTCTCCCGACAATGCATGTTCAGTTGCTTTCCCTCAACGTGCAAGCAGCCTCTTGATTGAACTTTCAATGACAGTGATATTATCAAAAATTTAATACACTCATGTCCATAAATTAAGGATAATGAAGTTCAGGCAAAGAAAGAGACAGAAGCAACAGAACAAATTTGACTTATTTGTAAAGTCTATTTATTAAACAAAAGGTAAAGAGCAAAAAAGATGCTATATGTTTGACATAATTAATAAAAATTGCGATTTTTACTCCCTGGAGCAAATTTCAAAAAAGAAACTCTTTACAAAAATCAGTATAACATATGGTTAGTATGATGGTTAATACGGAGTATGCCTCCCGGACGATGCAATACAGACCTTACAACAAATACGCATGCTGAGTATCAATATCAATCTGATCTCGGGGAATATTACACCACTCATCAAGCAATGCCCTCCGAAGTTCCGGTAGACAAGTGGGAGGGGGTTGATGGCTGCAATTCAACGGCCAAGCATATCCCACACATGCTCTATTGGATTCAAGTCCGGCGAGTATGCTGGCCAACCCATACGGGTGATATCCTCCGATTGAAGGCATTCGTCTACATTGTTTGCACGGTGAGGACGGACGTTGTCATCCATAAACAGAAATTCAGCACCCATGATGCCCGAAACAAACATACATGTTGTTCCAGAATGACATCCCGATAGAGGTGGCCTGTCATCGTTACACTCTGAACACGCAAGTCAGTTCTCTAACCAAGAATAATTCCTCACCAAACGAGCACCACCGTAACGGTGTCGTTTAATGGTGTTCTCTTGGTGGTAACGGGTACATGGCGCTCTCCATATGAAAGTCCGGTGAGAATCTGACTGCAAACTAAACCTGGACTTGTCGGGAAACATCACACAAGACCACTGTTGTGGTGTCCACAATGCATGCTCTTTACTCTAGGTTAATCGCAGGCGACAGTGAGTTGCGGTAAGGGGAACACATCTAACAGGCCTACGAGCATATAGACCAATGTGCCTTAAGCGTCTATACACGGTCTGCTTTGAAACTGTCGTACCGGTAGCTGAAGAGAGCTGACGAGACAGATCTGATGCTGTGCTCCATCTGTTTCTTTTGGCAGTAACTGCCAAAAACCGGTCCTGAATCGGCTTTTTGTGACTCGGGGGCGACTTGTGCTGTAACATCTACTCACATTACCATCATCTTGGAATCGTTGCCAAAGTCTGGAGATGACACTCTGGGCGATTCCAAGTTCCCCGGATACTTACAGCTGGGTACGTCCACATTCCAGTCGTCCGAGAATCCTACCACGTAAAAAATCATCCAAACGCTGTCTTTGTGCCATAACTATGCGGTTATTGCACTGAAAGGCTTTTAAAGCGCTTGTGAACAATTTTACTTCTTTGCCACCATTCCTTATATACCCTTCTCTTACACTCTCGTCTTTGTGACGTACTATCCTTGCCATCTGGTGGTTTTCTGTAACTTGCATATTCTTCTTGAAGATGTGTGTGATAATTCTACAGGTGAAATTTTCATTTCAGAGTTCAATTTCTGTGTGATTGTGAATTATCCTTAATTTATGGTCATGAGTGTAGATTACGAAGATGGACAAGGAAAACTGGATTCTTTGAGAGCGGATAAAATATATGCAGGGATACAGCTTTCCAACCAATTGAAAAATGGTTTTCTTAAAATAGATACCAATTCCGAAAGGAGTAAGAAATTTCAAAAAGAATTTCATTCATACATATCTGGTTATCATGATATTTACAAGTAACTGTCCAACTGACCTTCGTAACAAAAACCTATCTCTGATTCGTTGGTGCCAAAAATAAATCAATTGGAATTGTATCTTCAAGTGACAAAAGCGATTTTGAACTTATTCATCACTGGAAGGTGAGCGCTTTGGATTAGGATGAATAGCAGTGATTTATGTATGTGCACTTTGAAACCTTCTCCATGCATACGATGCGAAACTAAATGTTTTAAAATGTTTCCATGTGTAATTTAATCATTTATTTTGTCTCATCTTTCGAAATTTCTCATAAATTTCGTAAATGATGGGCGTATTTTCTAACTACGACTTTTTATGCGGACCCACTCCGTCTCATAAAAAAGTTTTTGTAGTATTTTGACGAATTTGTTTGTTATGTGTAAGAATTTATAAAATTTTCGAATATTTTTTGTGCAGTTATTTTTATGTGGTCCCTATCTACCACACAAAAACAGGTTCTACTGTATTAAAAAAATCTAGCACCTGAATGTTGCTTTTAAATGCCTGGATTAGTGTGGTTGATACCAAGTTCAGTACTCATTCTCCAAAATGAGCGTCAACCCCCGCACGAAGATATGTAGACGGAAGAGACTCGAATCCAATCCCTGCTATCCATTACTCTGTAAATGAGTATAAAGACACTTTAAAAGGACTCGAACCCTCGAGGTAGCCATTACCACAGGAGCTACCGCTGTTTTGCTGTGAGTGAATTAATGTTTATTAACGTAGCATTCTATACCAACGTGAGGGCTACTGGTGACGGACCTCAGAATTTTGAACTGTCGGCAGTAGACGAGGTTGACCAATTTCTAACCGATGCCATTCTAACTTGAGGACATTGAGTCACGACAGATTTAATGGGCATCGGGTCCTCCACGTGGTGGGTTTTCAATGGCATCAGGACTCGGACCTAAAACTGGACAACTTTGGGCACGATTTTATGACAATGACCACAAGGCTACCGCGGTCACGTAACCTTGATATAATACCACATTAACAGAAAACTGTTGCCGCCCATCCGGTATAGTGGTCAGTGAAGCAGACTGCGGTGCCGTAGGGACTGGGTTCGAATCCCAGAGAAGGCATGAATGTTTGTGTTGTAATCCTTTCTTCTGTCTGTGTTGTATGCCCCCGTGTTATACATTGCGTGGTGCACGAGATTTATAAATGTTAAAAAAAATAGAATGCTGTTTCGTAACTGGCAAAGTTCGCAAAAGAAAGAACCAACAAGAACTGCACACAACCCTTTGTACCTCCTCTTAATGCCGGAACTCATTAATTATGTTCCTTTTCTATCCAATTAGCTACCCTCTCTACCATTGTTCAACTGCAGACTCACCCTATGAAATATTGGGTTTTTTCAATGCGTGTTTGACACTCTTTAATGTTTTTGATAGTGAATTCATTTTTATGCAGCTTCAACTTAATTATTTTCTACTTCTGATATTAATTATGATGAGAGGATTAAAATAATTTTTAAGTATGTTCCTAAAAGCCGTGGGACCACATTAATAGAGCACTATATACAATGCCTTCACAAAACAACAAAATGAAAATTAGCTATGTCATTTAATTGTTGAAATACGAAGTGCTTGTTATGATTCAATATATTCTCCTTAAACCTCATTCCCATCAAAGCGAAAAAAATCAGCACACATTTTTTTCGTTATCCTATTTTTAACAAAAAGCACGTTCTATGTCACAAATTTCGTTAAATTTAATCAACTGTAATTGGTTTGGCATACTGGTTTCATTTATTATGTAAACGAAGGATGACGAGTAGTAAAAGAGTTTTTTTTTAGTTCAATAATGATAATTGCTATTTAACTGTTTTGTGCTATAACATCAAATTAGTCAGATTTTTGATGATCACAGTCTTACCTCTTGACAGGAACGATATTTTGCTCTTTCTATTTATAAAACAAATACGTTGGAAAACGATAATTACGGCAATTTTAACTGAGATATTTCTTTAACTGTCAAATTGACTGACATAGTTAATCCGGGAATTCGGTGGCTGGCCTTAACAAAGGCGTGCGTTGTACGAATTTCTTTTTTAATGGATTAAAAAGAACATGTTAGTTAAAAAACTACATCAATACTGTAAGAAACTTTCTGTGTAGTTTTGCAAAAGTATCTCTGGAACAAATGAAAAAATCTTACAGAAAAAAACAGCATTTGTCGGAAATTAACATTGGATATTCTAATGAAAAAGACTTAGTTTGAGAAATGTCTGGAGTAAGCAAATATGAAACACTGTTCATGAAGTTCTTGCCTTTGAACAAACTTTTACGTTTTTACCTGATGACTACAAACTTTAATGACTGAACCTACAAGTTTATGACTGTGTTTGAACCTTCTGTTGAGCTGAAACTTTTGTGTTTGAAACCGTTAGGGTAATGTTAACAATCTCTAGTCTTGTGCAGTCTTGACC
This sequence comes from Trichonephila clavata, assembly GCA_019973975.1. NCBI lineage: Eukaryota > Metazoa > Arthropoda > Arachnida > Araneae > Nephilidae > Trichonephila > Trichonephila clavata. The sequence goes on along the minus strand of BMAO01018285.1, from coordinate 4,172 downwards.
ATGTGAAACCTACACAGCGTTAAGATGATTTTGCTTACTCTTATTGTCAATATAATTGATTCCTTCATTTTCTGGAACTATTAATGGAGCCTTTGCTATTTTGTTCCCAATTGGTGACTCTCATTAATTTGACAACACGTGCACGTTATTGCTTGTGCCAATCCTTCATGAAGACGATACAGAATGTTCTGACTTTGATAATTTGAAGGGGCCGAAGAAAGATTGTGTGGAGTTTTTATTTTGAGGTAAGTGCGCATTAGTTTTGTTCGCTGTTTTCGTGCAACTTTATAAGAATATTCGGGAACGAAGCATTTAAAATTGATGCAAACGTTTTCTCGTCGTTTCTTAAAATAAAAATTTATTCTATGCCGTTACAGAAGTCCAAACGGATCAAAATAAATGGGTCACCTAATATAGACTATTGAAGAATTCAAAATTGTCACCTTTTATATGGCTTCAAAATTGTGTGAAATCCTTTATAACAAATAATATAATTATGTCTAAGATAATTAAATATATAAACTTTTTATGAATTAGTAATAGTTTTCAAAAATCATGCTTTTTAATACTGTAACATAGAATCTAGAAATACGTAATTGCACCTCGTGAAGTTCCTGGTCTTTCTGGGAGCAAATTTCAACATGATGTATTATTTTTTTTAATAAAATTTGTATATATTTTAGGATAGCTTTTAAGTAATGCAATTGTCTTAAAATACATTTCAGGAAAAAAAGGATTAAAATCTACATCATATCTAGATGTTTGTTCTTAATAGAAAACTATAACTCCACTAGTCATCCAGGTGTTACATTAGTGTAAAATTAGATTATTTAACAATCAAAACAGCCGACTCACAATTAAATAGAGAGCAAAAAGCAAGGTTTTCTTTGACTAAAGATCATTTACTTGCTTGATAAATACGATTACAATTAACTTAGTCTTAGAGAGGTTTACCATTTTCAGATTTTGTTTCTTTAGAGCAATTGATTTGCAAGAGTTCCACAAAGTGGAGTGTATGTTAGGGGGGATGACGGGTAAAAAATATTACGGTCGGATGGACCCACGGTACCGTTGGAAAGGTAGAGAAGCCATTTATAACGTTTTTTCGACAAAACACGTGGTATTTGGGTTCGAAAACCACGTTCAAAAGGGCATCGTTTCGGGTCCACCAGGAAACCGGATCCGTAATTCCGAATCGACTAAAAGGTACGGGAGATTGTCTGAAAAAAAAAAATCTACTGGAATCCAGGATATTACGAGAAAAAACGATAAAAATTAACACCGTTACGGGATTTAATCAGAACTTACTCGAAATTCTATTTCCGCGTCAGAGACTCACTTTTCGCCAGAGCGACGGCCGTAGAGAGATGTTGACGCGATGTGATTTCTGCCCAATTCTCTGAATGTCAAAGTGAAGAAATTCCCTGAAGTCCGGGTGAACGGATGAACTGATGAGCCTTTCATTTCTTGCATTTCTACATCTTTATCTGATTTTGATATGGAATCATTAGGGCTATTAGAGTATCTAAAAATGTTAGTGTATGATTATTATACGATAAAGTGAAAACTTGTAATTTTTTCTGGGACAGAAATTCAAATTGTTCGGGTATACTGTGTTTCCTTTGACGTCATCTTTGCGTACGGGCGTTAAGAACTCTTTTTCGTGCCCATTCATTGATGAATTTCTTTATTTTATTCGTTTTCTGTAAAGGTTATATAATGTTTAAATAATTATGCATTCTTATATATTTATATATCAGTTTTCGATTTAAATATCAATTAGTAAAGTTATTTAAAAATATTTATGTAAGATGTAATTATATTTATGTGTAATATATGTTTATATGGTACTTGCGTACTGCCGCAACAATGCTAACGTTCGAGCTAACTTGTCACCTTGATTACCCATTTGCCGTACGCGCTGAATTGGCAACATATGCTTTCTTTCATATAATGTCAGTTGCGATAATACATTACGTTTATATAATCTTTATAAAGCCGGAAACCCGTGTAAGCCTAGGAAAACTTATGCCTTTAATTTTCTTATCTCTAAGCAAACAAAGGTTTGCACTTTTTCACAATTAATGCTTTTAATTTCTCGTAGTCTTTGTTGACTACTTAAAAGAATCATTATTCAATATCCTACATAATTTTTTTTATCACTTGCTGTTCACCCGTTCACTCGCTGGAGTTGAACAGAGGTGAGCTGCATGGCAGTAATATTTAAATAAAAACAATAAGTGTGCTTGAAATTTTTACTAAAAAAACACACAGGCGCTTAGTTTTCAACTCAAAACTAAACGGCGTGTTGCCGGTTCGAGCATGATTTTCGATTGGAGCCGAATGACCGTAATGCACTCGGACCTGACGCTTCATTTTAGTTAACTCTTCAGCAAAACGCACCTAGAAAATTATCACTATAATAATATAATATTCACTATATTAAATCTCATTTGTCACACTAAATTTTTTAAAAGTTTCACTCGTGATCGAATTTTAGAACATGTTGAAGTCAACCTCTCTAATTTGATACCTGAGCTGATGAATTAAATTTAATGACTTAGCGATTCACTTTATACAAGTCTGCTGACGTAGTTTAATGATCAGGACAATTTGAAATAACGAAAAACTCTGTAGCATATTAAAGACTAATTAATCTGCATTGACTCATTAAGATTCTGAATCCAATGCAGATGTTATTAGAAATATAATGTAATGGTTTATGTAAAATGTTTCGTATCAATTTCCGAAGCATCTGATATTACTCCCCATTTGTGAATTTTTGTTTGTACAATGTATTTTTTTGATTATGGAGATAAAATTTGAGATTTTGACTTTGAAAAAGTGCATTGATTATTTGTGATGTCTTGCTAAAAATTTATATCAATAGTATTTTATTAAAAAGAGTAAAATCCTATTATATATCATAGCGAACATTTTTCAAACCATGCAAAAGTAACGCCAAGGAGAGGTTTTCAAACATAAAATTGGAGAAGCTTGGGGAAATAAGGTGTTATGAAGGGAGTAAAAATGGAAAGTTTTATCACTAAAAGAAATTCGTGTAACATTAAACCTATAAAAATAGGAAATTAATGGGAAGAATAAATTTATGTACCAAGGACAAAAATGGAGATTTTTGGATCTTATGAAATAATTCCATGAAAATTTTAGCTTATAAAAAAAGTTTAGAACTTTCTAAAGGGGAAGAAATGTTTGTGAAGGAGATATAGAAATTTTAAGATTTTCGCACACGCGCGCGCGTGTACTATTTTTCAGATTTCGAACTTTCATATTTTACAATTAAATCATCCTTCAATCATTTATTTTCGTCCCCTTGTTCCTAATAAAAAAACCTCTTCAGACTTGAAGTCGAATTATTCTAAACAGCAATTGGTACTTGCGCTTAGTTATCAATTAGCAGTCAAGCGCAAATAAATTATAGTTTAAAAAAATATGCTTTTTAGATTTTTTTTATAGTTAGTCCAACTAAAAAGTAAAAAAAAAAAAATTCTTAATATAAGAATAAAATGATTAACAAGAAAGTTAATGTCATTGTTTTAAAAACCTAGGTTTCTTTGTACTACATTTTTACACTACTTCTGCATTTCGGAATAGAACTAGTAAGAAATTATTACAATTGATATTGAGCACCCGACGTTTTTACAACAATATCATTAATTTCCTCGGTAATAATTTTTATTATTTTAAGAAATTCTTTTTAGTTCGATTAACAAAAAAGTGTTTTTCATTTTTTTAAACTATCATTTATTTCAATTTTAAGAAAAATTGGGTAATCGTTTATATTATAGTAAGTAATTGCTGACGCATCCTTCCTTTGTCCACATAAAGAACACTTTTTTTTTGTTTGTTGAATTTGTATTAACATGGGAGTTTTCACTTTAGGGTTGTAACTTAATCTTTTAATCGCCAAATCTGGAATTAGTCGCCAAATATGGAAATAGGGAATCTTTAATCCTAATAATCCTGATCAGAATGGAACAAAATCATTAAATTATTGTGTTGTCATCGGTCCTTGACAATTGTGCAAAATTTCGAATTAATCTGACCTTATTTAAAGTGGGTAAAACAAATAGAGTTCAAAGATTCCGCTACATACATGTGAAGCTAATAAATGTGTGTTAAAAAGATGTAAATGGGTCAATTACCGCTGT
>BMAO01018284.1:0-22206 GCA_019973975.1 Trichonephila clavata | reverse complement strand
TTTGAAATTTGTCTCATTGGTAACCACAAATTATTTTGATTTACAGAATCATCAATTAGTATTCGCTTTGTTTTTCGCTGTAAATTTGTACAAGAGAAATAGAACATTCATTATGAGATTCATAATGCTAGTCAAATAATTCCTTACCTTCAAATTATTTATGTGATCGTTATCTTCGAAGTGCAATATATCATTCCTATTAAACCTCCTCTTACAAAGAATTTAAATTTCTGAACATGGGAAATTCAAACAAAAAAAATCTACGTTGTAACTCACATTGTTGTCATTTTTTTTTGCGAGACATAGTATTGCAGCCGAAGGTTTTATACCATTGAAATAATTTGTAATACAACACATGATGGCCAAATGACAAAAACAACATTCCAGAGCTACCAAACTCTCTAAAACAGTAATCAGAATACAAACGCACAGAGCGAAATTTTAAATAGGGAAGTTAAAATTGCTGTCATGTTGAACTACCCATAGACAGAATTTTTCGATAAATCTATCCATAAATGTAAAAAAGGTAATTCCAAACATTTTCTACAATATTTCCTACTGATTTTATAAAAAATAAAGGCAAATAAAAAAAATCCATGATAATTTATAGATTTTACAAGAGAATATGCAGGAGGTAGTTTCGCATTGACATTTGCACCATACATTGGCATAAAACGCATTGACGATACAATTCCTAGCTAGTACTATATCTCTGATATTTTAGAATCTGTTATCCTTCCTTGTCTCCAAAATGTTTATGTGGCCTCGTGCCAAATGATGTTTTTGATTTTTTTTTACCCATCAGATTACATTGCTAGCTTCACATTTATGTCTCTTCATCTATTCACTATCAAATATTAGATCAATCATTCGAGCACGAATCTCCTGCTGTGCGCACTTAATACCTCACTGATTCACTTTTAGCAATTTTTAGCGATAGCATGGGCTGTCAAAACCTAACAAAATAAACAAAGATTATTCCTTCAATACCGAAATGTCTGACAATGATTAGTACCAATCATGGTAACAAACTCAATACAGATTTCCTTGTCTCTATTCCCCTCCTCCAAAAAAACTGTATTTTCAATAATTTCACCTTTTGTACTGCATGTTAACTATTTTATGAAATTGACTCTTAGTTGCCCGTATTTGGAGGTTAAGCCTTGTATATCAGTTACATCTATTTTCCTTATTACTTGTTTCGATATGTTTGTACAGTGTATTCTTTCCGATTATTTTTGTAACTAGATGAATGAGATCCTTAGTACCATTTTCAAGCCCTATTATTTTCTCATCAAATTCGAGTCTTAGATTTCAGTCTTTTTTCTGTAACACTATCTAAAGTTATTCGGCTTTCTACACTTTCACTTCCATAAGATTTACTTTTATCTCGTGGCTCGTCATGGAAGTCGGACGAATACGATATTATTGGTATGAGAGTTTAAGTAATGTTCATATATTCTATTAAAGTTCTAATTAAAGATGACCTTGATCAGTAATCCTCCTATATCCCACAATATTTTCTTCACAAACTTATAACTTTTTTCAACTAATTCTGTAAAAGATCTGTTAAAATATGTATTACGATACAGCCATAATTTTGCATCTATAATGAATTCAGGCATGTATCAGAGTGACTTAACATTAGTGCATTATACATTGTGTTGCCGATTCAACCTACAGATTCAGAGGTGATAGTAGACCGCATAGAGACAAATCACCAAAGAGCATGGGTCGCAAACCACGTTTAGTCGAAAAAAATCGCAAAAGCACTTATGAAAGGTGTGATGTGAGTTAAATGAATAGGGGCAAAAGAGGTAAGAAAGTGTATCACAACTCAACGCAAAAGTGATAATCACAGGAATGGTTTGAAGTCACGACTGCTTAGGTTATAGGACGGCCAATGAGGAATGACGAAGGTTTGTTTGGTCTTACGTGTTCAAACAATTCATGAGTGCTGACGATATGAAATGAAGCGACGGTGATCCGTACGGTGAGATCCCCTAATCCAGCCAGCATACACAAATATTTCTGGTGTTCCCAGAAGAAGAATTGTGAGGGATTGAAGTTCGGGAAGTATGGAGTTCAAGCAATGGTTTTACCACGTCCAATCCACCTCTCGGATATATAACATGAAGTTGATCACTCCACAACTATCGAAAAAATGTGTCGGTGCACCATCATGCTTTAGCCGTACGTTTCGGTGCACAGTGATCCGTTTTCCTGCTCAACTTCAAGAGGACATGATGTAGGGAAACAAGGTATTTAGCGCCATTGAGACGTTCGGGCAATGTATGTATATCCATTTATTCGTTTCGCCATTCCCATAGCCTGGCTCATTGTAAGTAGAATTCGTCAACACCCGATATTGCAGTGCTTTACTCAATTTTTTATTTAGGAATCATAATGGTGTCCAGTAGAAAACATTTTTCTGCTTGGGCTTGCTACTATTGAATCAGTTCAAGAAACCCATATTCATTTACTCAGAGTTAATGAATTATTTAAGTACAGATAAATCATTATCTGGTTGATTCGAAACGATAATGGCAGATACAGAATCTGTAATCTGATTACTTGAAAGCTTCAACATCTTCCTCAATTTGAATAGCTAGCGATACTAAATTATGCATAGAACTGAACAGAATGAATTAAGCTCGTAGCCTCGGTCACAATAACTAATGAAATTATTCATCAGTTTGTGTCACTATAAAATGTTATACATCAATGTAAACTCTATCCTTAATGAATGGAACGGAAATCGTAATGATTTATAGAGCAAATGTGGAAGTGATTAATTACATTTCTATGAAAATGATTCTGTCAACAGTTAGTAAAAATATTTTGTGAATGGTAACTGATGTAAATTAGCATATTGATCAGATACTCTTTGCATAATTACTAACAAAGGCTGATATATTCACATAATGCTTTCACATTAAGAGATAAAGCATTCGATTATGAGCTTTATGAGTATTTAATATGTTTCTATCTTTATTGGTACAGCATACTAATTAAAGACAGATTCGAATGGGACATTTAAAATATTGATTAAAATGTAAGTTTTTAATTAAAGCGAGAATTTAAGGAACTAGTGAAGAATGACTCTACCATGTTGAAGGCTAATCTAGCAAAATACGAAAGCATAATAGCGTGTGGTAAGTGAGCTGTCTATTTTATTAATTTCATGTAACTTTTAAGCACGGATTTTCTTCACGGAACATTATTTTGAAATTAAACAATCGGAAAGTCTACCTATATTGCTATAATATTTTTTAATTTTTTAAAAATATCGAAAAATATAAAAAATATGTCTGACATTCATGAGATATTGTTGTTGCTTATGTCATCTGTCTGACGTAGTCAGTTCGAGGCCCACGAAAGTCATCATGGCAACGGGCTAGAGCCTAAGCTTTGAGCCATGAACTGGCCTGTCATTAGCCTAAGCTTTGAGCCCATGAAGGTGACAGCACGATTTTGCTCACGGATATATGGCGAGAACGTGCTCCGTTTTGTACTCGACGAGTATTTTGGTGGCATCCGCATCTAACCCAGGCCTTCCGGTCTGGCGTCCGATACTCTATTATAATAATAAGTTAAATTTTGTTAACGATATAATTTATGTCATTTTATGTAATTTTTTTTAAAAATAAAAACCGAAGAAAAAAACATTTAGTTCACTATACGATACATCTTATAATCATTTTTCGTATGTGTATGACTTCTTCTTTTTTAAAAAAAGAATTATGATTTTTATGTTTCTTTTCATTGTTAACTTTAGTCATACTGTTACATGAACTATTGATTTACTTTTTTACTTTTGTCCTTTTCCTCACGAATAATTGGTAAATGCTTCATTAAATTTATTATTTACAGTTTTTTTTTATTATCCGAAAAATATGCATTCTTTTTTAGTTGTATTTAATTTACAAATCTCTATTTTTTGAATTATTTTTACGAGGGATTTAATTCTTCAAAAGTTTTATAATATCTCAATATATTGTGATACAATATAAAAATACGTTGTCTTGAAGAAATCGACCATGAAGAGTTAGTCTTCTCAGACACTTAATCTTTTTATATGTCTATTTTTACGTCGAAATGTCTTCTTAATGGATTTTCTCTATACGATTCACTTTTTTTTCCAACTAGGTTTGAACATCTTTTAAAAAACTTCAGGTTTAAGCAAACCAGACACTTTAATTCTTCAAATTAATTTCAAAAGTATATGTTTTTTTATTTCTTGTAAGATGTCCAAGCAGATTTCTATAAGTATTTGTAAACGTATAATAAAATAATACACTTCATAAACTTAGTCTATGGAATAAATAGAGATAAATGCTTTAAATTTTAAGTCAAATATTTTCTTCATAGCATAACAAAACATATATTTACTTAGATTCTAAACTTTTATTCTTATTTAGTCACATTTTTCACAATAGAACACGCATTGTAGTTACTCGAAGAAAATAGCTTATCAATTAGCAAAAAAAAAAAAAAAAAAATGTTAATAAGTACGTAATTAAAAAAAAGCTCCTAGTTATTTTTAAGGAAATAGTTTTCCTTAAAATCCAAATTCTCCGAATAACTGAAATTTTAAAAATATTGAAGAAGGGAACTTTAGTTATGGCAAGTTTTAAAAGTCAGATAGGTGAAACATTTAAAGGAAGAATACAGTTTAAGTCACCAAATTTATTAACTATATAATGAGTGAAATAATTGATAAAGTTTGCAATGATTAGTTATATCTTTCGTGCAGGCTTTAGTTTTTAACAATAGGATGCTGAGATTCGATCACCTTAAACGTCCATCGGTGCTGTTTTGACACCACAATACAAAATATATAAAATAATTGTAATGACTACTTAAACTGAGGACTACTGTTCAATTGAGTTTAAGTTCTAGACTTTCTAATATCATTTCATGTAATTATCGTTTATTATGACCCTTTGTACCATAAAAAACTGACGTTTACATCTTTCACGCAGCTTGTTGGACCACTGCTTTTTCACAAAACAGTTCGAGTCACAAATCTGCTTGGAACATTACTATTATGCGATATCCATCTGTGCCATCCCTAGTGGCATATATATCAGGGCTCACTGGGGTGGTATCAATTACATCTGCAGTTTTTGCAGATTCTTCGCAGTCTTTTTCACTCAATCTAATGTCTCAATCGGAATCTAAATTAGTGCAATGCAGCTAACCATAGTCCGATTCATTCCCAGAAAGCTCTTGCAACAAATTAGCAATTTCATCAGGGCTTAGACCTTTTATACGTCATTATTTCAGGATGTTTGAAAATCAAGTGAATGTTTTTATGAGCAGATAAGCAAACACTATGTAACGAAACACTTAGACACACAGTTTTAGTATAATTGATTTGTCTCTACTGTGAACCCAATAACACTGCATTCAAGGTCAAATAAATGTACAACAGGACTTTGAAAAGTTTGTTTTGCAAATGATATCTATTTAGTGAACTCTATATATTTGTTGAACGACAGCTATTTATAATGATAAATTGCCTTGTTGTCGAAATGACACCAGCGGACGTTCTAGGTATTTTTAATTGTAAAATCTATCCTAATTAACGTAGAACCATACAAATCTTTCTGTGTAATTACCATGGAAAATGCTTAAAGGTCACGACATTTTTCACATTTCCAGTCAAAATGTGGAAAGAAGAACAAACTAAACAGACTTTGATGTCCATTAGATAACCGATGAATGCTCTAGTGTTAATTTACATCTACTTAATTACATTAGTATATTCATATGAAAATAGTTAGACGTTGAAAATTAAGCTATATTCTAAGTATTTGAGTTCAATGAAATCTATGTATGTGACAGTTATTTATTATTTTAAGTAAGCCCACACAAAAACCAGAAATGTCACTTGGAAAAAATTAAAGCAAAAGGACACCGACGGTTTCTTATAGCTACGACATTATGTCCAAAATTGGACTCAACTGAAATTTAACTAGCGCCACAGCGCACTTCTATTGCTTGGACAGTCACTACAATAACGACAATATTAGTAACAAATGTTATATAATATGAATTTATAATTGTTTTATAAAATATTTGTTCTATAGTATTTTTTTTAATTTTAAAATGGCCTACCAAATTTATCGAACTTAGCCTACAAAATTATTCATCTCATTAAATGTTATTTAAGTAAATTATGCCTCTTCTACTAGTAACACATATTCGCTGTCATAAGAGGATTCAATGTGTCAAGTTGAGCACTTCAGAAGCGTCATGATGCACACCTTGATAACAGCCATCTAAGCCGTGTTTGTACACATCATCCCATAATCCAAACCCCTAATCCTGGCTAGTTTCCTTTCACGCGAATAGATTATCACTTTAACAGTTTATAATCGATCAACGGTAGTAACAAGGTGCTATTCAGTTTATGCTACAATGTGCAAATGTGTATTTGGCTGACAGCAGGGCTTAGAAACACGATTTCTAACCAACAAGTGAAATTTACATCTATATCAGTACGGCGCCTCCCACGAGGAGTAAAAGTGATATGAGTCAATATATTGGAGACCTAATAAGATTATTTTCGATACTGGAAAAAAAAAATTAAACATGTTTAAGACTGTTATTGAATAATTTAGAAAAACAATTACAATCGGAATTTTGAGTGTACGTTTTGAATTCACTACAACACACTTAGTGCTTTATTATATATCTTGTTCAGGCTTGAATTGGGTTTAGTCTCTTGTGTAAAAAGTGGGTTACACTTTTCATTAATATCATAATGGTAAATGAATTTCTAACGTTGCAGGTTAAAAATAGAAAACTATATATTTGTATAGTATTTTTAATTAAAACCATAAAATATATTTAGATGTGATAAAAAAATGTATGCATTACATCTGCAAGAGTTTAGATAAATGTTGTTTCTTTTCTTTTCATATCTACCTGGAATCTCTGGTTTTACTGTTACCGCCATCATATGTGTGTTATTATAACAACTCATGCATGGAACATAATGAGACAACTTTTTGTACACGCACGCGCACTTCCTCTCTTCCCCTTAAACTACTATTTTTATTTGTTAAGCTTATTTCTGAAGTAAATTGCTTCTAAATGTTTATTATTAATTATATTTACGCTAATTTAAGATTTGAGAAATAAATTGCTTGTAATTATGTGCTTCCCATTGCCCTTTTCATAGAATACAGATAACTTACACATACACTATCCTTATATAGTTTTTTGACGTTTTTAAGATTATTCTAATTGGCATATAGGGGATTTACTTGACTTTATTAAGCAATTTGGCCGTAAACTTAAAAAAATGTCTGAAGAATGTCAAAATAAACGATACATCTATTATAAACTAATGCGAAATTGTATTAGAATAAGTGTATGAATAAATACTACTATATAAATACTGCTATAATAAATATTTTTAGGTTTCTTGATAATTAGTGTAAGTATAATTTTTTGTTTGTTTTCCAATGTATATAAATAATTCACTTTCAATACAAAAGCAAGAAAATACAAAAGAAATGCGGAAATTATCATAAAAAGAATAATGATATTGACTTAAAGTTTAAAGAGACAAAATCAAGAAAATGCCATGATACTCAAAAATTTAAAACATTGCTATTTTTAGCTATTGTCTGGTATTTTTCAAATTATAAATACATTTATTTTACCCATATTATTTATATACTAGCTGCATGGTCCAACTTTGCTAGGTCTTCCTTGAATGAATAAATATCCCCTTCTTCTCTCAATACCAGCACACCCCCGGGTTTGTATGATTTATATATTAATATCCTATCGAAATACACTATTTCGAAATTTCTCTGACTTCTTTGCCCATTCGAATGGGTTTATTAACTTGCGCTTAGACCGGCGTTGTTCGGGCTTTTATCGAGTGTATAACTTTATCCTTATGTGAGTTTCCTCTTTCCCTCTAGACGACACAACTTTTGTTTGTGTGCGAGGTCGATGTGAGTGATTTCTACAATTCTGCCAGTAAAACTTCCCTTTTCTAAATTTTTTTCATTTCTTTACCTTGTCAGACAAGTTACTTTTACCTCTATTAAAACTGATGTTATTCAAAAAAGCGATGTTTAAAATTCATATAAATTTTTAATTACAGGTTTACATTTATTTATTCAAAGAAATAAGATAACTCTTTTTATTAATTATTAAAGCATCTATGCATTCAAAACCTAAGATGCAGGAAATAATTATTTTAAAATTCTAAAAAGTATAAAATAAAACAAATCAAACTCTTTACAAATGGAAAGAAGGCTAAATATGAATAATACTGAATGCGAAGGACTAAAGATATTTCCTACACAGGATTAGTTAATAATTCATAAGTATCGTTGAAAAGATTTATTTCGAACAATTTGGAATTAGGTCAAATAGTATTTAAATGAATAAAATCTTTAAATAAATCTTATGTATGTTTTGCAGTCGAAATAATCATTTTTATCAAATGTTCATCACAAGAAATATTTTGAATAACACATTTAAATGCGCATCCTTTACTGTATCTTAACAAAAAGAATTCACTAATTAGATTTATCGAATAGCAAAATATTTTTTCAGAACTCTCTTTATATTCATACATTATGAAAGAAGAAATTTTATTGATGAGGTAAGCTAAAACTTGAAATTACAGTGCGAAATTTCGGTAAAAGAAGATTTAGAGCAAAAGCAAAAAATATGAATAAATTATCAAATTTAATTGTTAAAAAATGAATAATTGTTAAATTAAGAGTATAATATTATGATTGATTATTTAGAATACATTTCTGTTAAATGTTGCATAAAAAAATAAACAGCTTACTTAATTTTTTAACACTTTAAAATGATACAATTTTTTTTCTAAAGTAATAGGTGCTAGTTTAATATACATTTATAATAATTATAAACATTAAATTAGTTTAAAATCAAAATAGTTATTTGAATTAATTTGAAATTATACCAATTTCGATAATCCATTTACTATGGAACTGATTCTAGGCACATATAATCAGGTATTTGTCTGCGTGCAACACATTTTCTTTCCTTTAATTTCGAATTATAGAAATTTTCGTGGTTTCCAAATTTATTTAGGGAATTATATAAGGGAGTAAAAGGTTAGATTGTAAAGAAAAAAATGTTTTTTTCTTTACAATATAAAAGAAAGAAAAATAATGAAAATTTATAAACTTTACATAAATAAGGTACACACAAAACAAATATTTTATGAACAAATTTTAAATTTTTCAAAATATAAATATTTCTACATTTGTACGTATTTATGCAATATATATATGTTATAAATTTTCTGTAACGTTAATGAAATTGAGTTAAAATTTCAAAACTTTTATTTTACTGTAAATTCGTTTGTGTTAGTATTAAATTATGCATTTGATATAGTAATCAACGTTTCTTAATTACTTAGATACTTACATAATAAAATTTCCGAATAAATATAGAGAGTAATGAATTTTATACCATATTTAAAAAATATATTGTTATTTGTTATCTTAATACTCAGAATTGTATATTTATTGGAAATCATCTAATAAATAAATGATTTTGAACGATTCTTTTTTTAAGACATTGAATGAAAAATTATTTATACTCATAAGCATTACCACAACAAAATAAAAAATTACATAACCGAATATTCCCATATCTCTCAATTGTGATTATGTTTATTTGTTAATCCAAAATCCTTTTCGAAAGAAACATACCTGTCGAATTCTGACAGAAAACAATTTCGTTCTGAGAATCGTTCGAAGGGAAACTTTGGATTTATATATTACAACTGACAGGAGAAGACTGAATTTAAAATCAAAGAAAGATGTTTTAGAAATAAGCAAGCACATATATTTGACAAAAATGTAAGTTAATTAAAATTTCTTTGTTTTCAAGAAGGAATAAATACATGTTTTAAATGTGAACAATTACTTGATTTTAATCGAATTTAATGACTCAGAATTTTCTGATTTATTCTCTTCCATAAAACTTTTAGTTAAGTAGTTAAATAAATTTTATTTAAGTTTTAATTATACTATGTTCGTGAAAATTTGTCAGTAATTTTCTTGCATTCATAATTTATAGCATATAAAAATGAAATACAGACGAATGAGTTTTTTTTTATTTAAACTAAAAGTAGTTTTATAAAAAAGAAACATTTATGTAAATTCAATTAACTAGATATAAATTAGTGAGCATATATAAAAATAATAAGTAATTTTAAAATGTATGGTGAAGTGGAGTTCTTTCGTATTAAGAGGGGTTAGCACCGGTTATACACGGCAAAAACTGACGTGAAAACAGTAAGTTGCTGTTAAAACATAGAGTTTCCTCAAGTAAGACATGTTAGATGTTACCTCAAATAGGCAACCTGAAAATATATAGGGTGTTACTGAATTCCACCTACAAATTCAGAGGTGTGATAGTAGGCAGCATGGGGACGACAAATCACCATAGGACATGGGGTCACAAACCAAGTTTAGTCACACTAATTTGTAAAAATATTTATAAAGTGTGGGATGTCGAATGGAAAATAAGGGGGGGAAAGAGGAAAGAAATACCTTTATTAGAAGTAAAGCATGTTTGCAATATAAAAAATCCATCGCAGCTAGATGTCAAACGACGTCGCATCAGTTTTTTTTAAAACTAGATATCAAAACAATCCAACGTATAAGCAATAAGTTTTTGTAATCATAGGTCAATTACTTAGTTACTCTCTTCGCGAAAACACATGGGTTGCATTCTCTGATAAAAAAATATATATATTTTTAAATATTGTATACATATTATGAAGTTAGAGGCAGGAAGTGAATCGGATTCTACTTTTAGTATTTGTTGTCACTAACTACAATAAAAATATAGAAGCAGTAGACATTGTAGAGACCAATG
This sequence comes from Trichonephila clavata, assembly GCA_019973975.1. Lineage (NCBI taxonomy): Eukaryota > Metazoa > Arthropoda > Arachnida > Araneae > Nephilidae > Trichonephila > Trichonephila clavata. Next base: position 11,307 of record BMAO01018284.1, on the reverse strand, counting down.
TATTGGAGATAACTCTATTGCTCGAAAACGAGGTAAGAAGTGCTATAACAAAATATTTTTTCATTTGTTAGACCAAACTATTTTGAACTCGTACCTTATTTTACAAAAAAAAAACAAGGAGGCAAAAAGTCACATTTGATGCTCTATTTATCTTTAGTAGATCATTTTATTGAAGAGTATTTTACATCAGAAACCACTACAAAAAGAGACCTGCCAAGCTTGGAGAATACCCCCTACCTTTTAATTGAGGCATTTTGTTAGACAGGTACCTCCAACCGATAAGAGGTGGCAACTATGAAGAGAATGTAAAGTCTGTTGTACCAAAATAGATGAAAACAATAAGAGATGCGGAAAAGAAACTCGATACTGTTATCCAGATTGTGATGCTAGCTTTTGCATCTCATACTTTGAAATTTATCACACAAGAAAAATTACTAATGTTTATTTATAGTATGCATGAGTGTATTAAAATTTTCATTTAGTGTTTAAAACACGTTTTTTAAAATTTTTATCTTTGTTGGAAAACCATCATTCAGTGTTCCTGTATGTTTGTTTTACTTAAAAAATTAAATTTCGTATTTAAAGCTAAAAATTAATCCAAAAATTAAAAAGGAATACATATATTGAACATGTAGTTAGTTTTATATAATTTTCTTGAATAAAAAATAGGCATTTTTAGAACCGTTTTCTTCAAAATTATCCGAGCGTTAAGGGGTTAATTTCTCTTGCTGCTTCTACTAAGAAAAACCCACAAAAACAGGCGCCAAATACCTCCCCTTTTTTTGTTCCATAACTTCAGGGCAGCCAATTGAGGGCGAACTCACAGACCATCGTGGACCAATCGCAGGCGAATCTATTTTCTGCTCTCTAGGGGAAAAAATTGTCCAAATTGTATGTCTCCGAAGCAATCCCTGCAGCCACACCCCTCTGTATCCTTCCTCTCCACCAATCAGGAAGTTCTCTCTCCAATCCAGGCTTTTCCATCCTAAGGCCACAGATGTTTTTCAATATGGGATTAAGGAAAATGCAGCGTTCCCTTTCCCGAAGATGTTAAGCTTCGGGGGGGAGGGGGAGGTCGAGCAAAAAATGGCTTAGTCACCTGTATGGCGTTCAAAGCTACACCTGACAGGCATACATCTAGCCCTTCTCGCAATGAACTTCTTCGGCCTCGATCTGACATTGTCAGACGGGTGCCATCAGCAACAACAAACATTCCTTTTGAACGTTATTTATATGAAATGACTTTTATGCTAAGTCTAACAAAAGAGTTAAGCATTCCGATTTCAGTAAAACTCGATTTATTCACGTGATACTTTCACATCTGCTGCAAACCGAATAAAAATAGACATTTAAGGAATACACGAAAGCCTCTTAGGTTTTGGATAAAAATTCCCGAAAATGTTTGGATAAAGCATAGTGTACTCTATTTAACACTATTCATGATCAACAGCTTTAAGTGGATTTCTGTAATTTATTTTTAATTTAACACTAGAATTTAATGCTAAGAAAATGCTCCGAAAAAAGTATTTTAATTACAGTATTTCTTTTTCAACTTTTTGTGGAACATTTTTACATGCTGAAGTTATATCTTTTATATGTATGGATCCATAAAAGTTTTTACAGTATGTATTGGTTTTTAATATTTAATATTCTTTTTCTATATTTTTTCAAATATATTCATTTTATAAGGTAAGATTGCAAAGTAACGTTCTATCTATACTATAGAAAAATAAATTCATTTGTAAAAAAAGTTTAGTTAAGTTAATAAATTGTATTTTTTTTTAGTTTGAGAATTAATTAAAATATTTATCTCTAATAAAATAATACCCTATTTTAAGGATTGAGAGATTCCAAGTTTAAGAATAATAATACATTTCAATGGGTATTCAATATACTTATCTCATTTTAATGCACAGTTGAATTAATAATTATATAAGCATGAAATAATACTTTTAAAAATATTACGTTATCTAAATTTATTTATTTATATTTTAGAGGTGTTGTTTGTATAATAAACATTTGATTATAAACTAAAAATAAAGATTGTGAGATGATTTAAAATGAAAAACTTTTGTTAGTTTGCTCTTGATTGTAAAAGTACTAATATCTTTAAAATAATTCTTGCACAAAAATGATAAACAATTCACAAAACATTTCTTTATCATTAACAAAGAGAATTGTACTCCTCTTCAGAAAACTTGAACATGTTTAAAAAAGCTTTACCGGAATGTATTGAATATTTTAAATATTTTATCAGTACTCTTTGAGAACTAAAAGAGGCCCCAGGTAAAAAAATTAATAATTAAAATAAAACAAACAACTTAGTATTTTTGAATTTAAAAAAATTTAATATTTTGCTACTTTATTTCATGAAATTATTTTCATATTTCGTTCTAAGGAAAATAATGAAGAAATTTAGTAACATAAGGCATACGTTGTTTTTTTAATTGTCTATCTGGTATTTTCAACTGTTTCCTATAATTTGAAAATGTAATTACCTAAATAAGATTACTGATAATAAGGAAATAATCTAAAAGAGCGATTTCTTGGAAAATCTTTTTTTTCCCTCAGGTATCCGACTGACTACAGTCACAAAGTAGGTTTGTATTTCTAAACAATCTCCAACGATAAATTAGAAATTTGGAATAAAAATGTCTGAAACAAAATTGTGACAAAAAAAAACAGAGAATGTTTCTTTTTAAATTTATTTGGTGTAAATAAATAATCTAAGAAAAAAATAAATCTGTGCTGTAATTTTTTAAAATATTTTATCTCTAAAAATTTAGACAAATATTGAATTCATTGTATTTGTATGATTTGTTGAAGAATTTTAACTTAAACATGGGTAATGTAATACTGAGAAATACTAAGAAATGAAGAAATTTTTAATAATATATTTTGGTCAATATGCACTATTTTGACATAAAAGACAATTATTTTTCATAATTAATGAACAGTTGTGGGATTTTTTTTATTATTTGAGCATTGTATAACTTTTAAACTTTTATTCATCACTCCCAACAGCAAAAATTTCATAATTAGAGTTTATTTTTGAAAAGAAAATAAACATTTATTTTTCTATATTAAGAAAAAATAATCTTGTTTGTAATAGCAATTTTACCAAAGTATATTAATAACTTGGATAATATTTAAAATTTGTTATACACATTATTGAGCAGAGTGGCTGCCTTTCGTAACATCATTGATAATTCTACATTAAACATAGGAATGACAATTATCATAAAAATTAAAATAAGTAATACACAATACCAATATTTTATAAGACAAAAATTTCAGATCTTACATATTTAAAAACTCTTACTAAAGAAAAATTAAACTTGTATTTTTTAAGAGGAAAAATGAAAAAAAAAACTTTTTTAATTATCCATTAGTACAAAAATTATATACTCAGTAATTATTAAAAACCTGCACATCTTTTTGACATTAAAACTTCAATTGATAAAAGAAATATTTCTTTACAAATGGAGTTACAAGAGAGATGTCATCGATATATTTTGTAACTAAAAGAAAGCTGTATCATCATTAGAAGGAAAATACTGTCATAATGCACATTTGAAGAAAAAAAGGAATTACTGCTCGCTAAGCAATAAATAAAATTCTAAGAAATCCTTAGCCAGATATGGTTTTCTTGCAGAAATAAAAGTTATTTACTTCTTAAAAATACTTTTCTGTATATCTTACCAATGTTTTTTTTGAAAAAGTCGTTAAATAATTTATAAAATATCTGCAATATCATTTTACCTCTACAGCCAAAACGTTAAAATATAAAAGAAGCTTTGTGATGATTACCATTCATTTAATTTTAAATCTAATAATCTTTAGTTTATACAGATAAATGAATATGTAATCTCTTGTAAATTTATTTAAATATAGAACGCCTTTTCATATAATTTGAATTAACTTGCCACAAATTTTAATTTATAATTAATATACATGGTGGTCCCGAATTCATCGTACAAACTTTAAGGGTAGGTACATGATATTGTAACAATCATTCATTGTATAGGAATGTATGGGCGCAAATGATGCGGTGAGTTTCAAACAAAAAAACTAAGAAACGAAAGGAAAGACAAAGTGTTTATTGAAAGTGTTGTTGACAAGTGTAATGCTTACAATAACTGTTCAGCACAAGAACTATGAAGTCCAGCTGCAACGCAAATCGATGTACAACCCACTGGAAGTCGGAGAACAAAGCCTGCCGGATTCTAAGCTTGTACTGGCTGAACAGTTATTGTTCCTGGATGTCGACCATGACTACATCTTGATTAACATTTTTATAACAATAATGTATATGTACTTTAAAAATACAATATTTTTTAAAATTACTAATGCAATCCAATAAGATAGTAATTTTAAATGTATTTATATATAGGTCAACAAATTTCATGGAATCAAAATTTCAGGAATTACGAAACTTATTCTGAATGAAGAAATTCTTAATTTAAAACTTTTACATTTATTATATTTGAATCTGCATAATTTTACGGAACCTTTAAATACGTAAATTTTACTGATATTTTCTTAAAAAAAATGTGCTACGAAGACGATTATCTGAAATCACAAAAATTAAATCATTGAACAAAAGCAGCTTTTATTATAAAATAAAATATATAATTTCTAAAACTGCATAATGCTTCATAACCAAATCTCTAAAAAATATCCCTTTTATTTTTTTACAATCTTTTCTTTTTTTTTTTTTTTTTTTGCATTTTTTATAATAATTAATATATTTAATGTCATTTTGATTTGAAGACTTATCTTCAGAAAAAATGTCATTTACCGATATCTCACAGAAAATAAAAAGCGAATATTATCCAAAAAGATTAGGATTAAATATTTGTTTCATCATGTGATGCATTGACACAAATGTATTCTTCTTAAAAAGGAATGAGGCTATATCCTTTCACTGTAGTATAAATCTTGATTATTACCTTGATAATTCTAATTCCAAACTAAGATATGACATCTAAATCTGAATGTTAATCTAGAAACAAAAAAAGCTCTAATACATGATTATTTATATATTACTCTTCGTGGTATGGGAAACTCAAATTTATGACTGGTGCGAATATTGGTCTCATTTCTTTATAATATATCTTCTACTGTAAGTGCTGTTTATTGTGTTTTCCCAGAAACTGATTATTTTTGACGTCATATATATGTGTATTTGAGTGTTTGTGTGCTTATGAGTTTTCTGTAATATATTTTTATTTTGAGAAAAACAAAACATTTATTCAATATTTCTGTTGATAACAAAAAATAAACAATAACGGAATAAGTTACTGTTTTTGTCTTCTGGTTTTTTTCATGTACATTTTGCATAGTTATTAGATTCAATTATTTATTATTTGTACAAGGTATTAAATTTTGAAGAAATGTTTTCAATTATATAAAGTATATATAAGTAAACTGTCAACTCTGACATTATAAATTATGTGAAATATTTTTTTTCTATAATTTATCTCTCTTTTAGTTTCATACTTCTGTGGTGATCCCTTAGTTGAAATCAGTTAATGAATTGGATGCTCACGTCAGACAGACTACCTGACCGTGACATCTACTCATACGCTTCAAGGCCTCAATGTCATGAAAATTGAGACAGTCACAGTAGACCTTGACCCTCATGAGTTTTTGTGACACAGAAACAAAAAAGTATGGCTTGCTTTCCACTATGGAAAAGAAATATAAATTCTTTACTGGTATTTCGTTTTTAGTGAAAACAGCCTGAAGAAAAACATTACAATTTATCTTAATTAGCGATATTTCCAACAAAATGAAAAAAATTATTTAATGCTATTCTTTTCTGAAAAAATTCAAAAAAAGTAATTTTTACTAACGAATTTTTTGCTACTTATATGTTTATCCTCCTCGCTTTCCTTGTAACACATGACTCAAAATTTTCATAATTTTTGTTAAGACTGAACAGCAAAAACAAATTTGGGACAGGCTGCATCACATGAAATAGAAAGTGAAATACCTCATATAATTTCCTCCTTTTGTTAACACATAGCAGTACCTGTCCATGATAGCGATTTCTAGTAGCGTCTCTGAATCAAAACAAGATGTGTGCACGCCATCGAAGTAAGTATTATTTTTCTTATTTATATACACATATTAAACTATTTTTAAAATATGATTTTTCTTTGTATATGTAAACTTTACTAGTTAACAATAAAAAAGAAATTTTTAGTGAAATATTTAAGCATAAGGACTTGTGAAATTTGTTTGTATCACTGTGATACAATGGGGCCCAATCACTTATTAACATACTTTTTAAGTCAATTTTGTTTTACAGTTTGTTATATTTTGGATGGGATTTGAGGATTGATAGAAGTATTTTTTGAGTTAAAATCTTTAGTTGAGGTGTTTGCTTTTCATTTTTTACCCATTTTTTATATGATAATTTTTTATTTAGTAAATATTTTTTAATGAAATATTTGACACCACAGATGAAATTTTAGAGCTGATGGATTGCGATGATTCTGATTTTAGTTCAATTTGAGGAATGAGAAGAGCTTAACAACTGTACAATGTACAGACTGCAAGGTTTATCTATGCTTTACAAATACTAGAAATGCTCTCAAGGTATTTCACAAAATTTATAAAAAAATGTTCTTGGAATAATACTACTAATATGTACCTAAAACGCCAATAAAACTTAATTTTCATGTTCAATTTGTAAATCGGACGTGATTAAAAACTAAGTTTAAATTAATTACGTCAATCTTTCTTAATACTGAAAAAAATTCTGATTGTAGTGCCTTGTTCCTGATGTACCACATGTGATACATCTCCCCAACACCAGCTTCTATAAATTAAAATATATATATACTGCACCTTTCTACATTAGAGTGATCAAAACATCTATTTAAGTACCTCTTACAAAATAGCAAGATTTTATTTTTGTCTTGGGTCTGAGGAGGTTACATATTGATATCAGTAAGATGCGAAATTGTATTGCCCCTTATATTCTAGTTTTGCAAATCATACATGAATATTTTATTGGAATGAAAATAATACTATTTTGCACAAAAGGAAAAAAAAAATCTTAAAAGGAAAATAAAGTGTTCTGATATAAACAAATATCTATAAAAATAATATTTTACTTCGTTTTCAGAATGTACGATAAAAGCTGCCGTGGATTCTACCCCCTGAAGTGTAAGCATTAACCAAAAGTTGAGATACAGTGGCCTAACATACACCCCCGCATTTTGGAAATGGTCAGAATTATAGAGGGCCCAATGTCTGACTGACGCCAAGTACGGCTGGAGAAACATTACCTGACTTTCAGAGGGGAGGTGCTAACATTTAACGTTACGCCGCTGGTGAGTTATTTTTTAAAATATATTTATTACAATAATTTTTTAATCACTATCTGAATACGACTTAAGGTATGGGAAAATAGTAATCTAAATAGTAGAATCTAAATCTTATACTTATAAATGGATAACCCTCAACACTAAAATTACCCCGTGAACAGTTAGTCGAATTCTTTTTCTCTGAACTGTAACGATTCGAATGTTAGATTTTCCAATCTATGTCTTCATATTCTTAAGACAGCATTTAACAACTTCATCTTTACATGGCTTTAAATAGCAACCCTTATTGACATAAATCGCGGTTCCTTTACAGAAACAGGTTTGATATTCTTTTAACGTCTCATAAAAGTATTTTTACTAAAGAATAATTCAGAATCGCGAATAGAACCCGTTACAAAGCTTCTTCTCATTTTATATGATACAGTTTATCAAAGGGGAATTTTTATTTATAAAAGCAAACTATTGAATTTATTAAAAAAGACAGCTTTCTAATAGAAATTGTAGTTCATTTCTTGAGAAAGTGAAGGAGTCATCCCTTTATACAGAAATATTCAGACGAGATGCATGAATTTTAGATTATTTTTTTAAAAGGATTGGAGTGAGAATTAGGTTAACGTCACATTGTAAACACAATTGCTATTGGCAATGGATCTTACAATTTTTAGCCTTGATCAATCGATGAGGACGACACCTCAGATGCCCATCGACCCAGATGGGATTGTAATTACAAGTAATAATGTAAATAAACAAAATGTAATTTATTTTTTTTATTAAAAGGTGGGAAAATATATCGATAATTTTATCATTTACGATTTTCAAGTAATAAATAAAGCACACACACACATTGTATTTTCTTTGTTGTTACATGTTTCCTTCTGTTAGATGTTTCTTCTTGATCAATATTGTTACGAATTTCATGTAACGAATTTTGTGTTTTTTAATATAGTGTAAAAAATTTTTATGCGGAAGTGTAAAACGTTCATATTACTGCGTGTTGTATTTATTTTACGTTAAAATTGTAATCGCAAGCAACACCGTTTCTTACATTACAATGGCAATACAATGAAAATTTGGTGAAATTTTGACGATAAAGTCAAATTGGCATCATTTTTGTGACCATGTGTGCCACTTGGCAACCATTTTTAGCGAGTTTGTGACCCTATGAATTCTTCTTGAAATTAGTGGAAAAATCTACTATTATCACTATATATAGAGAGCAAGCGAATTTTTCTCGAAAGATGCGTTAGATCTATAAATAGGGAGTCACTCGCCGAAACTGAGTTAGTCTTGTTTTGACCGTTAAAGTATTGATTTGACCATGAAGAGTCGACCATCAATTACTGATTACTGGGCCTGTTGTGTAGGATGAGAGAGTACTTGTTAGTAATAGTAAACATACTTGTATTTTTGACACTGATTGTTGTGTCTGATCGCCGTACAAGGTGTGAATGCCTTCTTAGATTTACTCAACGAATTCCAGTAATGTATTCTGTATTTCAATGATTGTTTTTCGACAATAAATTTCCGTAGCTCCTGGAGAACTGTCTTGCTCTTTTGCAATTGATTTGAATAAAATCCTCGAACCCGATCTACGTAACAATATAAACCAAACATAATTTCTGGATAGTGAAAAAAATCCACATTTGTGGTAAAATTAATAAATTGAAAATATATTGAGAAGTAAATGGAAGCTCCTACTAAATTTCATGCAGGAGCTATTTGATAATTTGAATCTTTAACCTGAGTTTCATGAATTCATTTGTCTACTGTTAGAGAAAAAGAGAACAGTTTGTGTTAGCGGTCAGATTCTACTCGACTCTGAACTCTCTTGTCTACCTGTAAACCCGGTTAGGTGTGTGGGAAAACTGAATGATCCACAGACATGATTTCAATTTAATTAATTTATTGTTTCCAAATATCAATCAGACACAATAACAGTCAATTTAAAGTAGGTGATTAGGCAGTAGAGCGGGAGGTGAAATTCTATAACACGGGGATACTACTACAGACTCTCAACTGACTCTAAGATAGCTTAAATACACTAAAATATAACTACGTCGCACACTAATAAGCTAACTTCCAGTTAATCAAGCTCACAATACCTGTACTCTTTATGCATCGGTCCTACACTGGAAACTTGCAGGTGATCTTCTCGGCTTGATCAATGTCGTTGGATCCACGCTCTGTAATTCTTTTTCCTGGGTAACTCCAAGAACTCTAACTCTCTTTCAATCTTCAACTAACACTAACGCGCAGACTCTATGTTAACTCCTACTTGCCAACTCAACTTGCCAATACAACTCGCGAAAACAGAATTTATATAATGTATCTTCATTTACATAATCAAGCTTCCTTACTCGGTGAAAGTTGGTTGAAATAAATTCTTCCTAAAGAGTCATGAAGGGATTAGTAGAGCTGCGTATTGATCCGTCACAAGTTATATTCCCTATTCATAGCATTAACTCAACAATTTTTATTTTCACATCTTCAACTGTAAAATATCTAATTAGCATCCTCTGTTTCACACAAACCTCTGACAAAAACTTACATGCGAGTTTTTGAAAAACACAAGGGATTATAAATAATATGATTTGCTAACAGATGAAGCATTTATTTCAAAATAATGCATGCACGGCAATAATCATTTTTACTTTATAAATGTGCCTCATTTTATATTATTCTTTTCTTATCGAATTAGTTTCTTAAGAGCTCACTTTTATTTACAACATTCATCGTTAAAAATATTTCACTGAACAAAGCTTCAAGCATAGAATTCAAGTGCTAATATATTCCATTAAATCGTTAGGAACATTTTCCGTCCAAATGCATTTTGAAAAGCCTTCCTTATTTGAATAAAACACTCATTAAATTTACGAGATTATTATAAGTGAGTAAACATATGAATTCACAAGTAACATAGTGATTGAAATTCAGTCAAGCTTTCTAAAGACGATTAGCTACACACGATAACTATTGAAAATTAAATCTGCTTAAGACCTGAAGTGAATTGGAATTCTAGATCTATACAAATATTTTAAGTAGAAACCTGAAGTTAAAAATTATGCACATTTAAATGAGGAATTAAATGAAATTTTCAGTTATGGCAAAAGGAAACTAGTAATTTTTAGATCAAATGCATTACTTTCTAATTAACTTTCTTTTAAAAATGCTTTGTGGCAATTTAAAAGTGAAATATATCAATTTAAATAAATTAAATGTCTTAAAAATATTTGAAAAATCTAATCAGGTGTAGTATAAAATCAATATTTATCTTTCCTTTGAAAGAATTCAAAATGGAAGCTTGTACCACAAAACACAGGCATTTTTGTTTAATTAGTATAAATGAATAACTTTACAAACAATACTATTTAAAATTGAAATCCACTAAAACGGGAATCAATTAAAAGTTGCAAGTCAACTTGTAGGTTTCGAAATTTTACAAAATGAATTAATTGCTTTAAATATTTAGGTTGTTTGCACTTCTATTAAGTTTGTTCTTATAATGAAAGAAAATAACAAATAACTTTTTGACAAACAAAATTATAATTTCTTTGAGGTGATTTCTTTAAACGGAAAATTAATGTATTTTATTTTAATGTGACTGTAACAAATCATAATTTCACTCGAAAGTATATTCAAAATTTATATTAATAATCGAATAATATAATTAGAAAATATTCTATTTTTCTTTCGTAGCAAATAACTGTTTTTTTCTGAAAAAGTTCCTGTCTTAATTGTGTTGATACATAAAATATACTTTCAGAAACAGTGTTAATTATAAATAGGAATAAATGTATAATTAATTATTTTCCATTTAATATGAAGTAAAAATTTATTACATTATAATAATTACTATGCAATCACTTTTTTTAATCACAAGAAATTTGCGTTAACAAATTTAAAGTGTTATGCTGAATGTCAGAGGCTCGTATCTGGAAAGTGTATAAATTTTATATTCAACTGTTCA
>BMAO01018283.1:0-29741 GCA_019973975.1 Trichonephila clavata | reverse complement strand
TTTTTTTTAAATAAAATGTATTATGTTCTGTACAGTCTTGTGAAATATGTATAAAAATTAATCTTTAGAATATTTTTTTCGCTTTTAAATTATTTATAATTTGTTAGTTGTAAATTTTTATTAAATTTTATAAAGGTTCAGCAGAATTATTCAATGATTAAAAATTAACTTTTGCGTGCATTAGACTAATATATATTTCTTTTTTTCCTTTTAGAATTTATGGAAGTCTTAAGGAATACAAGAAGAAAACATGCAATAGATTAGAAGAACATTCAAGAATCATTTATATTTTTATTAATAATAATTCCTTATTTAAAAAAAAATAATAACTAAATTTGTTGAAAATTGTTTGCTAAATAAAGGTTCAAAAGAAATTTTTCACTTATTGTGATTCGAAATTTATTGCAAGTAACTTTGACTATATATAATTCTCGTTTTACATTCAAATAAGTTCTTGTGGATTAATAGCATATTAAAATATTCCATAATCTATATTCCATATAATATATTTCATAGGGATAGGTGAAATAACGACTATTATTTCAGTATAATAATTTTGAGTTTCAGTACCTTAATTCATAAGTGTTCTTAGACATTTAAAGAATAGAAATTTTTATACTATTTAATTAAATTTTAAGAATTATAAATCCTTTAAGTGCAATTTTAAAGATATAATTTCTCATAAAAAATATTTTTTGTAAGTTTAATCTTTCAAATTGTAGGACTGTTTTTGTGCTTAATACAGAATATGAATTCTTTTTAAAAAAGATAATTAATAAAAAATGATAAATGTAATAAATTTTTACATATAAATAAGTAAAACTATAATAAAAAAGCAGAAAATGTTATGCAACTAAACCATTTTTGTATTACATTACACTTTCAAGGAAAAACGTCAGTATGATTTTCTTCAGAAAACTGCAAATGTATTACATAATTTCTAGGAACTACTTTCATTCAAACAACAATCAAATTAAAGCCTTATTCTAAAACATAATTGAATATTATCATTAATTTTCCTAATGCCTTGGGTTTTTAAAAAAGTTCAGACCATTAAAGTAGGTTATGTAGCATACAAATTTTTACATATTTTGTATCTTAATAGTATTAATATACAAAATTTCATAATTATATTTTCATACACACACATTTTACAATAGTTCTATACGCATTTCTATATCACTTTTAAAATCTTACAAGATTTATGTTTCCTTTTTACGTGATTTTAATAAATATAAAAAATACAACTCTGTAAATATTTTACCAATCATATTAAAAATATGCTATAAATTAAATTTGAGAGCTGTAATCCACCATTATTGAGTAGAAAATATGAAATTTTGAGAGGTATCTTCCACAATCCTCTATACATTCATAAAAAAGAAGAATTAACTTCTGATTCTAAGCCGGATGAAATATATTGAACAGACAGACTAAAATTTATTGTTTTTACTAGCTGCATAGCTTGGCGTTGCACGGGCTTTTTCGAGTGCATATCTTTATGCCCAAGGAAATTTCCCCTTGCTCTCTGGGTGTCAGCCCTTCCTGTTGCGCGTGTGTGATTTCTATATTAATGTCATTAAAATTATCTTTTCGAAATTTCTCCCACTTTTTTTGCTCCGTTTGACAGGTCTGTTTCCTCTCCGCTTAGCCCTATAATACACGGGATTTTTTCGAAGGTAAAACTTTATCCCCCAAGGAAATTTTCTCTTTCTTTGTGGACGCCAGTACTATTGGATGTGTGTGTAGGCGTGATGTGAGTAATTTCTATAAATGTGTAATTTAAATTCCTTTTTCTGAAATTTCCTCTGCTTCTTCTCTTTGACGGGCTGGTAGCTTTTTTTTCTCCGTTCAACCTGAGGTTGCACGGGTATTTCCCAAGTGTAAAACTCTTCTTTTTTTCAGGTTAAGATATTTTTTCCTAAATTTCTGTTTTCGGTTAAAAATTTACAAAGCTAATCTAGTTTTATACACAAGAAAACAGACTATGTACGAATTTATTATTAAATAATTAATTTAGTAAATTAGTAATTAGGAATCATGTTTTTTAAAAAGTTCTTAAAAAATATTTTTAAAACTAATTTTAATATCAGAATTTAAATCGAAATAAAAAGGAATTACATAATACTTAATACATAAAAAAAAAAAAAAAAAAAAAAAAAAAAAAAAAAAAAAAAAAAAAAAAAAAAAAAAAAAAAAAAAAAAAAAAAAAAAAAAAAAAAAAAAAAAAAAAAAATAATAATTCTCTTTACAACCTTCCTTCCTTAGCTCATATTCCACTAGCTTTGAATAACCACTATCCTCCTTTCACATCTGGAGTTCTATGTTGTGTTTCTCTTTGAGCACATCGTACAAGGAGGCTTGTTTGCCATGGAGCTGAATACACCAGCTGTGGGGTGCCCCCCCAAGGGAGCCGTGATAACTCTACGATGGGGGCGCGAGAATATCAAAAAATAAAACACAAATGATTATTTTTTTTAAAAAATTTAAAATATTGAAAATAAAACAAAATACATTCTGACACAATAAAAAATAAAATACACATTTACACTGATATAATACACTTATAAATGTATCAGTACTGCACAATGTATTTTATAATTAATTTAACAATACCAAGTTAAGAACAGGTTTATAAGAATTAGCAGTAACCCCGGGGGTTTGTCATATATAAAATTATATACAAAAATTAACACTTATCTTGATAATTTGTACGGTTTATAATAAATCCCTTAACTGCTAATTAAAAGTTACGCGATTCGCTCCCCAATGCCACTGTTTTCCACGAAATCGCGCATATGTGGTGTATGGGGCGGGTGAGTAGAAAAGGACTAAAATAAGCAAATCCTCTGAAATAATTAAATCCTTCGCAAACACTGTTGAGGTTCTTTTATTGTATTCCAAGGACTTCAGAATAAATTTATGGATAACAGTGAACAGAAAGACGCGTATATATACGTCCGGGGCAATAATGCTTTGGCTGTTCTATACGTTTTTATACGCCGGTGGCACTTAAAGGATTAAAGTCGTATTTTAGCTCCAGCGTCAAGTTATAGTATTATTGAATTCAATACATTGTTATTGTATGGAGGGGGTACAATGAAAAGTTTGGCTGAATATTGAGTCGCCAATAATGAAAGTTTGATAAGCAATGGAACACACTACTCTTGGGCACACCATGAATAAAGGTGTTTGCTTTTCATTGATGAGTCAAGCTCTCAACTATTGAATTATATAAGACTAATTTGGGTATATGATTGTACATTGGGGTGCAAGATATTTTTTTAAGATCTGTTGGGGACGTACTCCGAAATTTTCATCCACAGTAAAATGCGTTGATTCTTAAATGGTGATTGTACTCAGATAAACTAATTTCCACTTTAAAAAAATTAATAGTTAAAATTATCAAAACATAAAAGCAGAGAGAGAGAAAAATAATTTTATCCATGGGAGAATATTTTAACCCACTTGAAAAGAAATATTGGAGTTGGAGAAGATAGATTGAAAATAATACAAATCAAGATACCATCAAAATATTGATAAGCAACAAAAACAAAGTATTGTATGGTGATGGAAATAAAGTAATGTTATTTTTGAAGTATGTGTGCATGGTAAAATTAATTATTTGTTATATCTAAAATTAAGAATACACTAATTTTCCTCTATAAAGCAAAATTGCACAAAAAAATTAATAAATCAAGCTTTAATAAAATATCTTCAATGGCAAAATTTTAAAAATAAGAGAAAATTCGAGAGCACGATGGATAAAATTAGTAATTCCCTAATACAACATATTCTGAAGATGTTATCTAAGATTAATTGATATGAAATATTACATTTTACATAATTAATATTACATAAATACTAAATGAAATAACTTTTTAAAAACCCTGATATGAGATAAGAAGATCGTAACCGTGATAAAATTGTTCATAATTTTATTTAACTGAGTTTAAAACCATGATTCAAATACATTACAAACGGTGTGGAACGAAGTGGCATAAAAAGCAATTGATTTGGTGAATTTAATACGTATCAGCGAAAAACAAACCAGCCGTTTAATCGATAATCATACAAAGATGGTACAAAAGCTGACAATTGTTTTCTGGTTATTTTTTAATATGAAATATTTCTTTATCTTTTTATTTTATGATTCAATTATTTATACCAACATTCCATTTATAAGATACCAACGTGTTACCAAATTTCTCCAAACACTTTTTAAGTTTTTGCTTTAGTCACAAAAAAATGCATAATAATTTTAAGAAATGGGCAAAGGATTATAATTATTCAGTGAAAATGTGAAATAATTCAAGAATATATTGTTTTTAATATCTCAAGCGTAGGATATATTGTGTTGCGTTTCATAAAACTCAAAATATCATATCTTCATTAGAGTAGCATTTAATTAATAAATATATTATTTATTTATAAGTAAACTTAGTCTTAAATCAGTGAATGGAGAAAGCCAAGGTGTAATGTTTCTAATTGCAAACATTTATTACTTAAGTCAAGCCGTTGCTTTCTCAAATAAAAATTGGGGTAGTATTACAGTTGAATAACTAACGTTTCATCTAGGTGAACTTTTATTACATGAATGTGATTCAAAGTCAAAAGATCAGTATTGTGTCTTTGAACGTGGGGGGCTCAATATAGAGGATAATGTTTATTATTCGTGCTAAAATAGAAGTTAGTATTACAACAAATCTGCATAAAATCGGTCGAATTTTAGAAAACTATTTTTGTTTTTCCCAAATCCATATAAAATATATTTCATATATATATAACAAATCCTATCATGCAAAATGCCTTCATTTTCCTCCAATTTACCAAAATGACCGGATAATCCGAAATCAAAAGTTTAAAATATACTGATCCTGCTTGATGTTGATTATTTAAGAAAGACTGCAACTTAGTATATACCTATATTACCCAAAAGCAGTCAAAATGACTGCATTGTGAAAAAATAACTAATGTGTAAAAAATTTAATTAAACTACATTTTTTATATTTTTTATGCTATTTACAGTCATATAATGAGTTATTAGTATAAGTATTAACAATAAAAAAATTTACTTTTCTAGGAAAAGCAATATATTCTAAAAAAATTTTAAGAAATTGCGTCATTGTATACGTAATTGTTTTTCTAATTGTAATTAAAAAGCATTCGAAATGACTTTCTTGGGCAATCTAGTGTAAATAGAATTTTTTGAAATCTGATTCTGTAAAAAAGCAAGATTACATAAAAATATTCCAATTATAACATATAGAAGGAAATGAAAAGTAAATGCAATACTAAAAATTAATATTAATTACATTCATTTAAAAAATTTCGATAAAAGAACATAATACTTACGATTACTAAAACATGATAAACACAGTTAATTGCGATGAACTGAACTATAGTCCATTGGAACATTTTGATTTATTGCACGAGAAAATTTAAAGGTCGTTGTACACATCTTAAAGTAAATAAGTACTTTTTTCCGCATAAGATAAATCATTTGTATGCTTCATAGATTTATTTTATATATAAGCTCTGATATCCTTCAATATCTCAAATATACAGAGTTAATATATATAAATACTTTTTTATTCATGCTATATATTTATTCGAATTCTTAAGATAAATATTTTATTATGATTGGAATTTGGAACAGATATATCATTCATAGCATATTTATTGATAACTCTTAGATGTAATCCTCCAAATACTCAATGTATACAAATACTCAATGTATATCATCATTTAGAGTTTGTTTGTTCTTAAACTTATAGGAATTTTTATAAAGATTATTTCTATTTATGGTATTCTTTCTTATAAAGAATTCTTTTTTTTATATAATTTCCTCAAAAGATTTTACTAAGAGTAAATTACTTAATATATTTAAAGATTACGGGCTGTGGATTGATGGAATTGATATAGTTTCTGATAGCCCAACCAGTGAATAGAAGCAACAAAGAGTATTTTTTATATATGTACTCTAGTTAATGAGAATGCATTATAGAAATCTTAACCAATTCAAATTATGTTTAATTAAAGATATGAAAAACTGTTTAATATCTGAATAATTCATCAATAATTCTAAATTTAAACTGTAAGATATTTTTTATTCTATAAAATAACTCAAAAATAAAATGTGCTCTAAATTCAAAGCACAGTACCTTACCATTAGATAATTCGGTTTAAATGATTTTTTTTTATTTTAAATATTTTCAATAAATAAAATATTAATAGAAACCTATTTTTTATCACTGAATTATATAAAAAGACATTATTTGTAAACACATGCGAGGAAGAGAAACTAGATATTCAAAAAATAACTGCTATTGCAATTGGTACAATGAATTTCAGTAGTTTTAATAGATATTGAAAGAAAAAAATGAATTTAAAGATCCCAAGGTTAATCTTATAGAATCTTCACTCCAAAAAAATCTTTAAGGAAAAAGTTCCACTGAAACAATCAGTCCAAGAAAGATATAAACAGATTATTACTCAAGCGGTAAAGATTTGTTACACTTGAAAGAACACATTACAGAAAAAAAAGCAAATTAAACAATCACTTTCGTTTGCAAGAAGCTCTTCAACCGGAATTTGACATTGATAACGAAAATACCTCATTAGTATTGCAAAACGAAATGGTATAAAAGCGGCTTTATTCGTCTGAATGATCATATAGCTAGTGTTATCAATTGTAACTACTTGGCTAACAAAATGATGAAGGCAGTGGTAAGTTAAACTTTTTATTTCGCTCTTTTCTTTTATCACTTTCTCATTCAGATAATCTGAATAATATAAGATAATCTTCGTGTGGAATACGAGAATTTTTAATTATCTTATTTAATATTGCTTGCTACAATAAACTTTTTAAACTAATATATGTTCCCCATAGTAAAATGTGATTCTTTAAATCCAAGCAGTAATTAGATTTCTGCTTTGAAATATAATTTTCTTATCTTTCTTTGAAAACTAAAATGTTACTTTTCAGAAGTTCACATTTTAGAAAATGGAAAAACAAAGAATTACGTAAAAATTACTTTAGGATGAAAAATCATGTGGCGAATTTGTATGCCTTCCAAAAAATAATGTACGTTGTCAAATATCCGTACTAAGCTACACATTCTACGAATATTAAAGAACTTATGCAAATAAGTATTTCATACACATGCGCACTATATAAAATTTACATTATTAGCACTAAGCGGATCATTTCGAAAGTTGTGCAATTCATCATATGTATATGTACAAACTTTTAGATTGAATTTACATATTTTCAATACTTAATCAATATTAGTATAGAATTAATTAAATATATACTACTGTTGAATTTTGTAGATCCTCTTGGCCCTTGTTGCCATTGCTGTTGCATCTCTCGATGTCATTCCCCACTACAGTCACCATGGGCATGGACACGGAATTAGCAGCAGGTACTTCAGAAAGGCCCAGGGTCATGGATATGGAGTAAATTATGATGGATATGGACTCGGTTATGGTGGATATGGTCTTGGATATGGTGGATATGGTCTTGGATATGGAGGATATGGTCTTGGATATGGAGGATATGGTCTAGGATATGGAGGTTATGGATACGGTGGTCTTGGATATGGAGGATACTTTTAAATGGTAATAAACCCACAATATTTTCTTTTCGATTCCTACTTATTTTCAAACAAATATATAATTCTTTTTATACGCATAAGCTTTTTTTATAAACACTTTCGTTCCTTAGAAAAAAAATGTTCTCCTAAAAAATTTCTCTCCTTATTCTCTGCATTAAGACATTTTAAATTTAAAAATTGTTAAATGATATTATAAGGTAAAGCAAATGAGCTAAACTGTCCTATTTCAACACACTCTGAAACAACTGGCATTAAATTATTTACTTTATATATATTAATTACATTTTTTCTATCACAAGAATTTTCTCTTTTCACTTAACTAAACAAAAGTATCTGCATGATTTAAAATACATAATCATATTTTTTTAAATAAAATCAACTATCACGCATATTGCATAAATTATTACTTTTAGAATAATCAGTTTAAATATTTAAATATAAAATAATTTATGATATACTTAAACATGATTTTTTTTCGTCAGTGTTTCTTAGTAGTAATTAAAATCTTTAAATTTGTGAAAATGCTTAGACCACACAAAATTAACTTTGACTAAATTTAAAATAGCATTCTGATACTATGTTTATGCATCATTTTTCTTTATTTTAGGAGAGAGCGCTGGGTTCCACACTTGTAAAAACATTTCTGTATATACCAATGATTGCTGCTATAAAATGTAAAAAATTTAAAAACTGTTTAAAATAAAAAGATCTCAAATTAAAGTCTATTTTCAGTTTTATAATTTAATAAGTATTAATAATTCTTTTGTCCAGAACTTAAAAATATCAGTTATTTTATTAAGTAACATTTGTGATTCAAATATTTATCATAATACTGAAAGTTATACCTCTGTAGATAATTGCACATGATATAGCTTTTAGAATTTTTGTGATAATATTTTGTATTACATTTATATTATGCATTTGTTTTTAAACTGTACAATTGAAATACAACAAAGCATAACATAAATTTCTCCTATAAATTGATGTAATGTATATGTAATGCATTCAATAAATAAATGAAAAGCGAATAAAATAAGTAAATAAACTCGGTTGAAGTACTTTAAATTCCATTGGGCAACTTTTAATTATTTTTGATGATGGAATATTTGATAGAATTAAACAAATTTTCTATTTGAAAGACTTCCGTTTTACATGTTTTATACATTGCAATATATTTATCGTTGTTGGGTTCATCAGAAATTATTTTTACTAATTGAATCTTATATAACTAGATTTTGCTTATTACAAATACTTGCAATCTTAAATGTACCCTATTAATCATTTTTAGTAAATTTCCTAATAAAAAAAACATAACTACTCAAATTTTAACATTTTTGATACGGTATTCTCCTTTTCAATGGTTTTTCAAAAAAAAAAAAATACGTAGTAGTAGTATGCACTAACTATACAACGATTATAGTAGTAGTAGTATGCACTAACTATACAATTATGTATATGATGAAAAAATAAAAATTAGTGTATTAAAATTGCGAAAAATCTCGTTTCTGTGGATTTCACTTCACATCTTACATATTCATTTTTTTCTATTTTTAAATTTGTAATAGCTTCAACAATTAAACCAGATGAAATACATTTCCAAAGTATTCTTGAATCGAAAAATGTGTGTAAGATTTCAGATTTTGTGGCTCAAGAAATAAACTGTGAAAAAAAAGCAATTATTAAAATTTTAAATAAATTCATCATTTAAAAGTTTGTCAAAAATTGAATTAGATTAGATTTTTAAAAAAAATTTTCGCGTTTTTTAAAATAAAAGTAACATAACAAAAATAATTAAAAAAACAAAATGTTTTATAAATTTTTTTTAAACCAATGCACATTAATATTAAATAATGCAAAGGATAATAATAAATTAACAATTTGAGCTCTGTACGTATGATGTGTAGATAGTTACGAATAAAATTAAACTTTAAAACTTGGTGAAGTGTTTGAAAATGTCAATGAAATTTTCACTCATTAAACAATAAAATGAAATACTTAATGACTTCAAAAAATAAGGTAATAAGAGTTTTGAAGGGTGTGCAAATTATACGTATGGATAAAATTCCCTCTGAAGATAACGAAGACGATCACAGCATTCAAACGGTGTCAGTAGCTGGAGCTGGGTTTCCAGTAAAATGACAAAATCTCAGTTAAATGATGGTTGCGTTGGCAGGAACATGGTTCGTGATTGAAACAAGAAGTGTAGAGTGGTTTTATGAATTCAAAGAAAAACTCTTCAGCTGAAACACATCGGTGGTTGTTAGAAGTTAACGGTACAAGTGTTATGTCATGAAAACAAATTTTGATGCATAGAATTTGACAAAAGCAGAACAGAAGTGCAAGACGAAGAAAGAGTAAGGTGAACAAGAACGTCCACCACAGATGATAATTTTTACCGTGTCGAAGCTTTTTGAATCTAGAGGATTCCTTTAAAGAAACATTTGGTAGGTCAACACTTCAGAACCAATTCTAAGATTCAGCAAGCCGTCTTGACGTGATTGCACAATCTTGACGCTGATTTCTATGATACTGGTTTGAATAGATTATTGAACCGACAGAACAAATACCTCCATAAATATAGTGACTGTGTAGAGAAGTAATATGTGCCTGTGTGTGTATATATATTCTTATTTCCTGAATAAACATTTACTATGAATCGGCTTGTTATACCTTACTTTTTTAAACTGCTACGTATTATAAGAACGAGAGAAGAAATTTAGATCGTGACATAAAAATTGATACTCGTTGAAATATTTCAAAGGGAAGCGCTAAATTCATAATCCATTCCATACAGTTTTTAAATAATGCTCTTGTTGAAACTTTCAAAATACAGGTATTTTTTAAAAGATATATAAAATTAGTCAGTTTAAGTTGCCGGGATAAAGAAATATCTTTTATTTTTATAAAACGGTTAAAAGATAGAAGATATAATAAATAATTATGCTAATATCCGCAGAGTTACATATTTTTCTTTTTAAAACAAGCGAAAAATAAGCCGGATTTTTTAAAAAAATATCTATCATCTTTGTATTAAATAGGACTTTTACTGTGATTTTCCTCATTAAACATTTATTTTTAAGCGGAAGAAACATTTTTGGCATTAAACTAATACAAATATTACATGAATGTCTTACTAAACGTTGTATATGTTAATAATAATGCTCTATTCTAATACCAACAACTTAAATCAGCTTCATAACACAATTAGATGAAAAAGTGGCTTTTATTATGTTTCTGCCTCAGATATCTGCTTCTACGTCACATCAAGGTGTAGCTTTGACCTTTCAGTGCCGTAAGAGTTCATTTGATGGTCAAGGCCTACTGTGCCCATCTCAGTTTTTATGACCTTGGGTACTGAGATGTATGAGCAGATGTTCCGGTCAGGTGG
Organism: Trichonephila clavata; assembly: GCA_019973975.1. NCBI lineage: Eukaryota > Metazoa > Arthropoda > Arachnida > Araneae > Nephilidae > Trichonephila > Trichonephila clavata. The sequence continues at coordinate 18,734 of BMAO01018283.1, read as the reverse complement.
TGAGGCTGACATGAAACCACTAGCTTTTAGTTCCCCAGAGAGCCTGTTACTCACTTTTTGACCCACTGAAAGGATAAACGTAGCTTTAAAATCAACCGCTATTTAACGAACAACAACCATTTTTCTATACAAGGAAATTGAATCCGCGAGCTGACTGGTCACGTAGTCCGTAAATTTTAACATGTCCATTTTACTCCTTATTCTTAAAATTTATTTAATATATCATCCTTTTCATGTTATTTTGTTATATTAAAAGTATGCTTTGGTGGGAAAGAAGATAGTGAAGCAAACTCAAATTTTAAAAAAAAAACTGCTTTAAGAAAGACGAATGTTATATTTAGAATACAGGAATGCTTTATTTAGAACATGCATTTTACTATGCTTCAAATATTCCTGTAAACCAGCGTTTCTCAAAATGCGGGCACCTCCCCTCCCCTAAGGTGGGTGATTTTCCTATGGGGGTGCGAGCATATTGAAAAGTCGTAAACAAAAGATTTATATATAAAATAAGTATTAATTTGCTAAAAGGAAGCCAATTAAAATACATTCTGACATAATAAGAATTAAATACACATTTACACTGATTAAATATACTGATAAATAAATCAGTACTACACAATGTTTTGATAATTAATTTATCGATACATTTAAAATAAGTTTAATTATTAATAGTGCCTTCCATGTGATTGTCATATACAAAATTTAATACTTATCTCGATGATTTTTATAATTTATAGTTAAAGTCGTTTTATAGCTTTAGCGTCAAAGTACATTTTTATTGCCTTCAATACTTTGTTATTGTTAAAAGGGGATGCGATAAAAATATGATGGAAAATTGGGTCACAAACATTGAAAGTTTGAGAAGCACTGCTGTAAACATCGTTGTGTTTTTGTATAACTCCAATTTAAACGTAGAGCACACCATGGATTATAGAATCGACGTCGTTTAACCTAATTAATAGCACGTTCTCACTCTGAGAGTAACAAAAGCTCACATTGCGTGTCAGATTTCTGAATGAGACATTAAGACAAGGAAAATATTCAGACATGATCAAATTTAAATAGAAACAATGCTCCAAAAAATTGGAATTTCTAAATTTTCATATTACATCATCTTAACCATTTTAATTATTCTGAAACATCAGCTGTATATTCTTTGGAGTTCAAATTTGTATGTGTGTGTATATTCTACTTGTTAGTATTTAAAAGTAATTGCATACGAAGGGACTTTAATATCAGATAAGTCTGATCGGTAGCAATCTTTCCTTCTACGTCAAATTCTTCTATATCTAAAAATTTAGCAGACTAGCATATGAAATACCTAAGACTATAGTGTATATCCGACCTAGAATCTGCATAATCACGGTTGCTTTTTCAGAATGGAGTGGTTACGTTGGCGAGTAACATTCGAATTGATAGACAATTTTAAAGATTCATCCCATTTACTAAGGTGACGGATTAAAGGAAGGACGTGGGTAGATCCGTCTGAAAGTGATGACAAGTATATTTCTAAAAATATCGAAAATTCATCACATCATTAGGTACTACGACCACAAATTTCACAATGATTTTATATTTAACGTGTATTTATTCAGCCGTGCTACTAATCACAATCACAAATCGAGCAAAATTCGTTGCTGGTTCGCATAAAATTAACGTAGTTTGTTTGAGTCAGCATTTGAGAAAAAGATGTAACCTAACTTTAATTTTCCATAAAAAAAATAATAAAACTTTTTAAAAAAACAGGCCACCACTGGAAAGTTATTTCAAGAAATGACCCATTTAGTTAAAATTTCCAAAGTGGTACAAGACAACAGATATTTATTTAATTAATAAATTAAAAAATGGCGAAATTTTTGGTAGTATAAAATGATTTATTTTTATTTTCATGGTGAGTCAAAGTTAGGTGACATCACCAATTTATTTTTTATATTCTAAATCAGTGGTCTTCAACCAATCAACCAATGGACCCTTAGAACTATCAGGTGCTTTCAGGGAACCATTTCACTCTTAGAAGAACAAATCTTAATAGAACATTCTTAACATTACTTTATTTAAAGGTAATTAAAAAAGTATTGCATCTGTTGTTAAAATTTTTTTAATATAATATTAATGCAATTTACGCATAATAGCATTAATCTGTGATCCATGTATCCCAAATCCGTAGAAAATGTGAATCTATTTTGCATACACATCTATAACTTTGTTTTCGAATTTTTTTTAACTTGTGAAACCCCTGCGTATGACTGACGGAACCTTAGGGTTCCATGGAACATAGTTTGAAAACAATGTTCTAAATTATAGCTTCAGTGGCACTTCATGCTAATGATTTTTTATTCAAAGTTGGATGAGCCAGAGTTCATATTACATTTGTGAATTGAATGATTAACAGACATAAAAACAAATAACTTGTATTAAAACCAATCTCAATGAATCTCAAGGTAAATGAGCAATAGCAGGAAATTAAACTACCAAAACCTTATTCAAATAATAAATAATCCGTTAATGTTAATAAATTGCTTGGAAACCTAGCAATGCGGGTCTTAACACCAAGAAAAATCCAGCAATCTACTTCTCTAAGATGACTTTGAATGCAAATTCGTGGTTTCAATATAACTCACAGATTCGGTTTAAAAAAATATATTTTTCACTTAGCAGGTACATCATGCAATCTCAATCTCAACCTCAACCATATTATTATTTCACGTCTTTTTATATAGAAAGGATAGCTTGTCACAGTTCTTACTCAAGACGAAGTTCTCAAATCAATCCATCAACAAAATATTAACTTCTGATGTTACTTGAAAGGATAGAAATGCATGAGAGCCCTCTACAAAAGAATCAACCTTTTCGTTTAAAGCACTTAAAATGTCAAATTTTGAACATCTTTTCTGTACCTACAAATGTTCTTCAATTTCATGCAAGGATTAAAGTAACGTTAAGTCCACTTGTTCAGTATCAAACTTTAAAAAAAGAAGCAATACGAATGATTCAGTAAAAGGAAAGTTGATGAAAAGGATATTTCAAAAATATTGTCTGTTAAGAGAGTTAAGCAAATACGCAAAAGAAAGTTATTTTGCTGCAATCAGCATATCTTATTTTTAGCAATTAATGTGCTATCAGTATTAAATGTTTTGAATAGAATTTTAACTGTGTATGTTTGTTTAAAATCACTCTAATTTGTTTTGTACCTAACTTATTGTAATCAGAATTACGAATGTAATTTCAGAAATTGAAATAGGTATATTATTTAAACTTATTAATATGTGAGTTTTAATGATAAAAATCAATTATTTGGAATTACACCCACACATATGCAGGTTGTAACAGAAATTGCTCTCAAATTCTGCACATCTAGATTCTTCGTTTGGAGTGCATAAAAATGGCTACAGAACTATACGTAAATGATCCGTAGTTAACAAGAAAAATACCAAAAACACAATATGCTGATCGCTAGGAAAAAGCACCGTTTTGGACACATCAACAGTATTATTTGTAAATATTTAAAGAAACAAATGTTTTAAGTATTCGCTGTGTATATTGAGGCAGGCTTGAGCACACCGAGGAATGGATAAAAGCACAAGTCGCATCAGGGCGGTGTCTACAAGCAACTTGTAGACGAATGAGTCCATTGGTGTCGTCAATCCGATCCAGCAGTCGGAGTGTGCCATATCCAAACAATCACGTTTTGGAGCACACAATGCGTCGGAGACCCATCATTCATCATTATTTATCGTATTTTTTTTCGTAAACTAGTGTATGAATCTTAAAATAATGGATATTACAGGTACAGTTCTTTAAGTATTTTTATATACTCGTAAAGAGGAATCTGGCTGTGTAAAGTTTGAGTGCTATTTTTGAGACACCCTGTATGTACCTATGTATTTACGTGCGTGCGCGTGTGCCTGTGTGTGTACTGCGTATTTAATATGAATTAAGATAATCTTTCTCCTTCAGAATCAACAATACAAGGACAAGTAAGGAATCTATAAGATGCTGTCGTATCCTGTACCAGACGCTCACCAAATGGGTTGCAATTCCCGAGCATTATAAGTTGTTATTCATTTTATCAAACAGGATAACAAGTGTGCGATTGACTAGGAGAATTAGAATGATAAGATATGATTTGAAGTTACTCAGAATGCTCTTCGAACTACTCTTTGATGAATCAGACCTTATGACCTGGTACATTCTACTTTTGGCCAACTCATCGCTCTTCGGGAATACTATTGTCATAAAGGGATACACCTGGTCTGCAATGATATTCGCATAGTGCATAAATGTCATGGATTGCTCTGTGGGGTGGAGGAATCCTAGGGAACTAAGAAACCTCGTCCAGACCATAATGCTGCCATCAATGCCTTGTGTCTGGTCAATTGTGTGCCTAGGAGCCAGGATTTCAATAGAAATCGGCATATTCGCGAATATCGGCATATGATTAACCAGAAAATTTGTAGGACCAGGAAGCTTTCTTCTATTCTTCTACATTCCAATGTTGATGTTCCAAGGTCCATTGCAAGTTTTAGTGGTGGAGACATGCCGTCAGGGCAGGGATGTGATTTGGGTGGCGACTGCATAAGCCCATACACAGCAGTGAGTATGGGTTTATGTATCCATACCCACTTTCGGGATCGCCCTATTTAACTGCTGCTGGTGATATCTGATGACCCGTAAATACCATATCAACAACTTTACATTTCACCATTCATGCACAGTTTTTCAATATGTACTCAAGTTGGCTGCACGTGAGCAGCTTACCAAATACACCATTTCTGAAATAGATTCTCAGCCACCGAGTTACAATGATCTGATCTTTATCAAAATCTAATTAATCGACTACTTTTCCCAATATGTCACTGATCATATGAAGTATGAAAACACAGCATATTGGAGCTTTATACATATCCATCATCAGTCTTTTGAGTTCGGTCGAGATCATTGCTCTAAGTAAGGGTTAAGGTTTTCTTCGGTTAATACTAAAGAATAGGACACGGATTCGGAATGTTTTTTCAGATATTTATATAAATACTCCAATATTAATATTATCCTCATAATCCCGATCCTGTAGAGAATAACTTGCTTTATCATGCTTCTCAATTTTTTTTTTTTTTTTTTTTTTGAGATTATGGATTTTTTTTCTGGTATAAAATGTATTTTTCATTTTTTCTGCTATATAGTAATGCTAAATGAGCTGTCTCTTTACATGTTAAAAAGAAATGTTAATTTTTTATGGAGTATTTTGAAATTTTATAAATGCTATATTTTTTAAACAAATGTAGGAGCTACAATGCTACGAATTTTCATGAAAATAGAGGCATTTTTCTGTCTAAAAATGTGCTTCACGTTTAATTTAAGCTTTCGTACATTTGGTAAAAACAACCTGAAGTAAAGGCTCTTCATTATATATACATAAAAAAACTATTTATTAATTTTCTTGAACATACTTATATTTTTTTCCCTCTTCATGTTATAATATTTTAGCTAAATACTCTCTATCAATAAAAATTTAGAGCAGGTTAGTCTTGATTATTTTATAACAATTATAGCTTTCAAATTAAAAATTAGCAAATTCATTGAACGGAGATAAAAAAAACAATTTTTAATATTTAATTTTAGATTTCATTTAGTAACTACGATATCCTAGAGGTCATGCAACGGACTCGTGGCTGACATGGCAGGAATTCGTCTAGTTCTACTGAAGATCCGCCGAGTATAGGGGCCGTCTCATGTTAAATTTTTAGAGGCTCAAACGTAATCCGTTTGTGTGGTGGGGTACTTAGGAAAGGAGGGTGCCAGCTAAGATTTTGTCCTCGTCACTTGACCATGGTTCAAAATCAGGAGGTCTGCTGTCACTAGCCCTCGTGTAGCTTTATATTGCGACGTGTAAACGTTATTCTCTCACTCTCCATCTCACTTAAAAATTCTTCATTAATTTTCATTATATGTGAAAGAACTTTATTTTTTAATTTTTATTCTTTTCTATTATACTCATTTTTCTTACACTGATACAATATAAATTCATAGTCAAATGTACAATAAGAACAATTTGTAATACTTAGCATGTGATATCTTTCAGAAATTCTTTATTTAGTTTTTACTATGCCGATAGAATTTTATTTACTTTTAAAATAATGGAACTGTTTAAAAATATGATATGGATAATTGTGAGGTGTCTTTATATGAAAACTATTTCATAAACGCATTCGCTTAATACACTCTAAGATTAATATACTATATTGCATAAAAAGCATTATTATAATGGGCTTTGGATACGTTACGAATGTAAAAGGTTAGTGAAATTGTGGAGTAATGGTACACATTTCAAAATGATAGTTACGAATATAATAAGTCAATGGAAACATAATGCAAAATTAATGGAATCGAACATATTACTTAAAAGTTCTCTACTTCAGACCAACTCTTGCAAAATGTCATTTTTTTAAAAGAAATATGTTAAAGTACTAATGTATTAAAATTCAGAAATATTTTATTTAATACATATATATTTGATACATATTCCCTATTCCAATTTATCGATTTCATTTTATATTTTAAATTCTAGTAATACGAATCCCTATTTGTGTATTAGACGAAATATTTAATCGGAAGGCTAAAATTTCCTAAAATCTCAAATTCACGTTATAAGTATGCAGGTATTTAATAATTTTGTAATTTACATTTTTTCAAAAATACTCTGTTTGTTCTGTTTTGTCTTAGAATTGGTAGTCATACATACATTTTAAATTTTATAATCTATTTGTCTTCTAAATCTATGAAAGATCTCACGTGAATAACCTATTCATTAATTTTAAGCAATTAAAAATTGAAATGAATGCAGAGCATAGTTCATTCATGAAAACAAATAATTAATGCGAGTTGTGTAATAAAATAAACAAGTGCTAAAATCACACTGACCGAAATATATCATTAATGACGAAAGGAATTTTCTTATCGTACGGCATGACATTGATTTCACAAATGCATCTCCACCGATGCAGAACAGAGAGATATAAAAGGTTCTCCGTTCAGACAAGTTATTATTATAGCTAGAGAAATCAGCTGTGTATACCATCAAAATGATGAAGATTGTGGTAAGTAATACAGTAATTTCCAACTTTAACAGTGATTTTCACTGAAATAAATATATCTTTTTCGTTCAAAAACATGATTATTTTTATGTCCAACGTTAAAAACTTTATAATTCGTCGTAGATATGGGAGAAAGAGCGATTGAAAATTTCCTAGTTACAGTTTTCCAAATTATCTTAATACTTAATATATTAATTCTAAACATGACTATATCTATACGACACTATGCTTTAAATAATTTTTCTTCTTAATTATTATGATTAATTACTCTGTGAAGGACTTATATCGGAAGTTTATTAGGCATCACCAGAATAATACTTTTTCAATTTTCCATCAGTTTCAAGTCGTAAGGATTTCAATTTCAGATCACTGATTTTTAAAAGAAAAAAAAGTAGTTATATATCACAATAAATGCCACTCATAAATTTATGAAGGGAAGGTAACAATGCAAAAAATTTTCTATTTATTTTGAAGTGTAAGTTCATGCGTTTTTATACGTACACACTCACATATATAATATTATTTTACACATATTATAATAATTATCTTATTTAAATTGAACCTGGATGTAATTTTGTCTTTTTATTACGACAAAAGACTAACATTCTGGTAGGGAAAATATGGACGTCTTATCTTAATTAAAAGAATAAGAGGAGTTTAGGAAAGATATTTTTTAGAGCAACATTTAAGCTTTTCTGAAAAAAATTATGCTTTCAGCAGAATACTAATGTGTTCTACTAATAAATATGGTACATATTTCAATTATCTGTTTTCTAGATTCCCGTAAAGACTGTATCACAAAACAGACTGTATTTTTTTTGTAAAAGTATAATATATTCCCTTAACTTTTTACACGTATTTAGACTTTAAACATGTCTAAATATCTTTTCGAACCGCGAGTCAAAATGTAAATTAAAGACATTTTTATCAAATCTGAAATGTTATTTTAAAGTTATCATCTTACCAGAGCCATATTTTCAACAGTTCAAAATGTTCAGACAGAAAAAGCAAATTCTTTTAATGCATCTAAGTGTAGAGCAATCAAATTATTGGAGTTTATTGGATAAAATATCGGGATTGTTAGTTTTGGTAATAACATTTCCTCAACGAAAATAGATAATTTAAATAAATAAATATTATATTAATCTTTATTTCGGTGCATTAAGTAACAAAATGTAAAAAATAGTGCATCTGCAAATTCGCTTTTCAACAGATCCTCTTCTTGGCCCTTGTTGCCATTGCTGCTGCCTCCCTCGACGTCATTCCCCACTACAGTCATCATGGACATGGACATGGAATTAGCAGCAGATACTTCAGGAAGGCTCAAGGCCACGGATACGGACTAGGATATGACGGGTATAGTCTTGGATATGGTGGATACGGTCTCGGATATGGTGGATACGGTCTTGGATATGGTGGATATGGTCTTGGATATGGAGGATATGGCCTTGGATATGGTGGATACTTTTAAAAGGTGAGAAATCTAAAGTATTTTTTTACCTAAAATTTTGATTGCAGAATGAGATTAAGCCATTTAACATTTAGAGTACATTTGAGCTATTATTCAGAAATATATTATTTGCAAAGAAATCGCATAAACCTCTAAAGTACAATGCACCTATTTAATGCCTTTCATGAAATTTAAAAGAGAATTTTTTTCTTACAATAAGAAATACTTTAGTTTGTCTTTTGAATAAGTAATGTAATATTAAAAGAAAAATTCTTATTATCTAGTTTCAGAAAGTTAGCATTTAGCGTTACTTTCTAATTTGTTAGGTTGTTTTAATCATACACAAGCTACAAGACTCCTGTGGCAAATGTAAAACGAAAGAATACATAAATTGTATTTTAAATGTTATTAAACATTTCATGTCCAAAAGACTTCTTTTTGAACCAATTTTATCACACTTGCGCAATATTTTCTCAGTAAATTTTTATTAAGATATTGTATTGTTTGAGTCAATTTATAACGAAACTTTTAAGTATTGTATTAAATCATAACTTGAGGGGTGTGTTCATTTGCCACGTGTAGAACATGGCTTCTTTTATCTTTAAAATATTTAAACAACAAGATCACCTATACATGTTTCTTTTGATTATACATGTATACTTACTTTATATTTCAGTTATTTATGTAGATTTATTCCTTTAAATTCCTTTAATTCCTCTCAACATTTTTAAATATTGTAAATCTTTGTATTCTTATGGCTTAAATTTGTTATTTTTCATTTATATTTAGGTGAAACTTAAGAAATCTCGGTAAAGATATTTGTGAGCTACCAAAGAACATCTCAAGAATGCGAACGATGTGTAAATTATTATAATGAAAGTTCCTTGTTTCGCAATAAAAAGTTTTGAATGATTGATATTCTTTGTTTATTTTTTATTTTGTATGTTTTAATGTATACTTTCTTATTGAATTTTATACTTATCTATGACATTAAGGACTTAAAAATTTTACTTTAAACTTAAAATTTATTTTAAATCATAGATGATTAGCTTGAATAATTTATAATTTAATGAATACATTTCTTCGCACGAGTTACACTTCCTACACCCTGCGTAAAGCTAGAACACTGAAATCTGCCCTGCAGTATTAAACAAAATCTAATAAATTTAACAAAGATTAAATTATTATTAAGTTTTACTGTACTTAATTTTTTTGAGTTTAATACATGAAAATGCAAATACAAATTATGAAATATGTATTTGTCTTTAGAGAAAAAATATACCATACGTCATTTATATTTTAATTGAAAAAAACAGTATTTTTCTTCAATAGGTTATTATAAGGACAATAAAAGTAAAAGTCAATAGACTGAATCATTAAATCAGAATATCAATCCATTAACCCAAGGGGCTTAATATGAACATATCTAAAAGCTTCGCTTTCTTAGCAAGAAAAGTTAGTAACGGAAAACGAAATCCTGGACAAAATTTAACCAGTCTGTTCAAGTGTACCAATCAAAATTAAGACATTAAAATAGATGCATGAACATAAAACTGCCATTCTAAATGAGAAACTTTTATTCTAAATAGACATCGTCCTGAGAGATAAGCCAACCAATAGACGCGTCTTCCCATTTACTGATGCCAAACACACATGCCTAAAATTACCACAGGCACCTATTTGATCAACATACTGAGGCTACTTATGATCTTTACAGTAAAAAAATTTTTTAAAAATAATGAATCTGCATTATGAAATTCTAAGCGCACAGGCTATGTTGTGTTTTTATTTGTAAGAAATAAATAAAGTAGAGTTTTTGAATTAAATTAAAATTATATACAGAAATTTTCTCACATCAGAAAGTACTCCTGTGCTCAAAGTTTTAATCTCTGTCATTATCTACAACGCTATTAAAAAAATCCAGTTTTAAAATACCTGAACACTCAAAATAGGATTCTAGTGTTTATTTAATATGTTTTTGAGACATATAAACCATTTTAAATTATATAGAGAGAGATAATAAAATAAGAAACGAATTAAGTTATATATATATATATATATATATATATTCCTTTTGTGTTTAAAAATTATTAAAGAATATAAATTTCATTTTTCCTTTTAAATATCGGAATTCTATTGATCGATATATATATATATATAATCAAAATTTCTATACTAGAGGGAGATGATTAAACATGATTTAAACTGAAAAGAAATGAAATTGCAAGATAACCAGGCAACAGAATTTAAAAGGATATATATATATATATATATATAATTATCTTAAATTTTTTCATCTAAAAAGCTTTTTAATTTGCGATATGCCTGGAACTTCTTGGACTTCGCGAAAATAATTAATTATCAGCTATGCAGTCATCGAAACTAGAGTAGTTATTATGTAAGCCGTATCATCCGATTATCCGGACCAATCACAAGAGCCGTCCTCGAGCCTCATGTGAGTTTTTGAACTTCCGGTTGCCGCTTTGTATAACTCACAGTTTTCAGGAAAATAGGCCCACCACTACTCGTTTTATAATGTAACTTTTCTTTTATGTTCATCGTCTTTTGTTTTGTGTTGTGTGTGTGTATGTTTGTTTTTTAAGTTAAATGTTTTCCTTTATCAAATAAATGTGTATCAGAATCACAAGCCTACTTAATCAAGTCAATGGCATTTACATCTACAAATTAATAATAAAAATTAAAGCCTACCACTCAAGTACGTGACACACACACACACACACACACATATATATATATATATATATATAAAAATAAAAAATAATATATATAATATAATATAATATATATTGTATCATATTATTATATTTTAAATATGACATATTATATTAACTATAACCAGAAGATTAAAAGCCTACTGTAGTTCCTAGTGTTTTACATGCAACATTTACCTAAAATGTATAACTTATACTCAATACTAAACCTATCTTACAAGCTAAGAGATTTTCAAGGGATATCCGTTTAAATGCTTGCCATAGTTAAAGTAAGAAACTTTATAAGTTTATTAACTTAAATACATTATTATAAACAAAATATTAATCATACATATATGAGAGGAAAGCAGTTCTTGTCATCAATTTCAACGGATTATGAGAAAGAAAATACGCTCATTAAATTAATGCTGTGACGAATCGTTAATACTGCAATTATTTTAAGTTAATTAACTATAATTGAACCAAAATGGCACTTCTAAGCACATTTAGCTCATTAAATATGGAACTTCTGTGACTAATAAATAATGTGGTGCGCACAATGAATGCATGGTGGAATAGTAATCTGTTTTTCGTTGTTTGAGAAGGATTACGTACTCATGGCAAAGAGGCATTTTATTCAATTGAAGGTCAGAAGCACTGAATAATTTTTAGAATTGAGAGAAGTCATACATAATGGAGTTTCTAAGATTTGAATATCCTTCTTTAGTATCATATTCTTCATAATCATATTTAGAGTTTGGTGTTGTTTTTAAGAACCTGATCAGTTTGTAATCAGTGAGATTCAGGACGACCAAGACCAACAACGGCATCCAAAGACCATACATAAAAAGACCATACAGACAAATGACATGACCATGTCATTGTCGGCTCGAAATTCTGCTAAGTGACACAAAATATTTGGTTGAATCTTTATGATGCCACAGGAGCTCTTCAACAGCACGTAGGTTTAACAAGACTAGATTAAAATGAAATAAAGCCAATGGTCAGTGTCCCACTCACTTCAACTGCAAGAGGGTGCCTTTTAAACTAGTAACATCGTCATATACAAAGGAGCCATGAAGACTGGGTCTGAGTATTGTTTACTAACGAGTTCAGATATAGTTTGAACACTGATTCTGGACGAGGTTTGATTTGGATACAGGAAGAAACATGAAACTTGCTATCCAGAGTCTATGAAAATCACAAATGACAGCTTCGAGCTGCATATCATTTAAGGAAGTTCTCTAATCCCTTGGAGATATGTGGACGAGGTACTGGAACTCCAAACTTTACTGCTGACAAGTGTTGTTGGACTAGAGTTTTTATTAATGGATGCTAGTACTCGGCCACATAGAGCATATGCGGTGTCAGAATACTTGCAAACAGATGGTTATACACAAATCGATTGGTCAACATAAAATGTTTTGATCATGTTGGGGATGACTTAAATCACCGAATTGCAGAGCATCAAAGTTCACGCCGCCGTTTTCGGGAGCTCAAAAGTGCACTCTAGAAACAAATCCACAAGACTTGATCAACACTTTGATGAAGTCAAGAAATTAAGGTGTGAGGTACGCATATCTGTCTAAAGTAGTCAAATTCGGAAAATCATTTTTCCACAAGAGTTGACACTTTCCCATCATCTTCCAGTTCCAATAAATTAGGTTTTAATTTCAATGTTTTGCAACCAATCAACTGCGAAACAATGTAATTTATGTTAACAAATGGTTTTGTACATATTTCCATTAATAATTTCTCTCATTTAATCTTAGTCACGTTTTATTTCTATCATTATCATTGTTTGATGGCCATCATTAAATTAGCCATATTAAAACGTCGGAATAAAGGGGAATCTTTATACATTTATCAAACAGTTGAAAAATAGAGGATATAACAAATAATTAAGTTAATATCAGCAAAAAATAAGGAAAATATAAACACAATTTCTTTTTCTTTTTTAGAAGCCCAGGGGATGAATGGTAGTGTATCGCGCTTCCACGCCACAGGTTCGGGGTTCAAATCCCGGGTGGGCAAGGTTGACTCAGCCTTTCATCCTTTCAGTGGGTCGATAAATGAGTACCAGGCTTGCTTGGAAACTGATCACTGAGGGCTTTCAAGTCAGACTGAACACTTGACTGAAACATTTGCACATGCACCCGAGCGTCTAAAGTCACAAAAATTGAGATAGGCACAGTAGACCTTGGCCCTCATGGGCTGTTGCGCCACTGAGTTCAAATAAATATTTTTCTTTTGATAAAAAAGTACATCGGAATTTTTGTTTATAAAAAATACGCTATAATTTAGACTGAAAGAAGATTTTTATTTTTTACTGGGATTTTTATTATTTAAAATTACTTTTAAGGTGAAGAAACATTTATTTTATGTGGAAGTAATACAAATATTGTGTAAGTGTTTTATGAATCATTGTATATGCCAATGCCAATATTCCATTTAAAAAGCCACAACTTCAACAAGTTTCTTAACACGGTTAAATAAAATGGAAGCTTTTATTAAGTTGCTATCTCACATGTGTGCTTCCCCACTACATTAAATAATAACTTTGAAACCAACAACTTTTTAATGAGCAAAGAAAGGTTTAATGTAAATTAGATGTACTGTATTAAAAAAATATTAGGAGAATGTGTGCACAAATTAACTAAATAACACAAATATTGCATCTGATAACTAACGTAAAACAAACAAAAAAATTTTAGAGAGTATTTTTAAAATGGATCTTTGAAGAAATAGTATCCAATTTAATTAAAAAGTATTTTACAATCTGTTAAAATTTAAAAATTAGAAATAAAAAGTAACATAACACACCTTATCCTATTACTTAAAAGTAATTTACTAAAAATATATATTACTTATTTACATACATATATAAGTATCTTTTACTTATAAAAGTAACATATGCAAAATTCAATATTTATCTTGATAATTTGTGCGCTCTATAATTAAGGTCATATTGTAGGTTTAGCGTCAAGTACAATATTATTGTATTCAATACTTTATTACTGTGGGGAGGGGGGCGCAATGAAAGTTAGGTGGCAAATATTGAAAGTTTGATAAGCACTGCCTTTACATCTATTATAACCTCAGATCTCTTTAAACACCTAATGCCAATTAGCATATCACAGTGCCCTCACAAGTGAACCTTTTACAAAAAGAGGCAAATATTTTTATTTGAACCAATCAAAATGTCAAATTTTTAACACATTTCTGTTCTCAATAATGTTCATCAAATTCAACATAAGGACTAAGGTAACTTAAAATCCATTTGTTTGGTATAGTACTTTAAATAACGACGTAAGATAATGAGAAGTGGAATATGGGATAAGATAATGGGAAGGAATTTTCAAAACCATTTTGTGTTAAAAGTTAAACAATCATATAACAAATTATTTTACTGTAATCAGAGTAAGTTATTTTTCGTAATTAATGTATATTTATGTATATTTCGTATGATTAATTGAAACTACTCCACATTATTTTATACTCAACTGATTGAATCGCGTATGTAATTTATGTAAAAAGAATTGAATTGGTATGTTGCGTACAAGCATACCATTATGTAGAATTTTATTGTCGTTATAAATAATTTTTAAAGACACACACAAACATGTGCGTGTGTGGGGGTGCGGGTGTAAAGGTGGGAATATGAATTGAAAAACCAAAAAAACACTATATCCACAAGTTTAATATTAAATACGACCACCTTCTGCCTTCAAAACCACCAAACCTCAGCAAATTATTGACTCGATAAGATACTGTGTGGTATCTGGTTGCAGGTGCTCACCAACTCCCTCAAAATGTGAGGTGGTTACATAAATGAAGAGGTTCGCTTTATCAGGTCAAAACTCGAATGTTCCATTAGATTCATATCAGATGAATTAGAAAGACAAGACATGACTTAAAATTCCCCAGAAATTGCCTTGAACTGTTCACTGGTTATTTAACTCTTATGAAATTGTGCAGTATACAAGGCAATTACACAAATGATGGACCCGAATTTAAAAAATCATATTTTCCAAACTACAACATATGTTACAATAAGGGATACATGAAAGTAAATAGAAACATACCATGTTCTTTTCTACCAACAATCAACCACACATTCAAGATCGGTGTTATTGAAATCCAAACATGGCGACAATGACAGTGAAGAGTTTTTGCGTATTAGAGTGTGCACGGGTTTTTTCAGTTATTTCACTGCAACGTGCATTTAGAAATCGCTATGAAAAAGATGCATAAACCAATAAAAGCATTCTGCTATGGTATAAAGAAAACAGGTTATTTGTGTAAAAAGGAAATCAGTGGATGGCCAAGCGTCTGGAAGAAGCATTGGAGAGGGTAAGGCAGAGTTTTGTTCGAAGTCTTTCGAAATTTGCAAGAGATGCCGCCTGTAAACTTGGAATGCCCCAGAAAACGGAATGGAAAATTTTAAGAAAAATAACTAAATTTCAAGTCGTATCATTTGCAATTGACACAACAAATAGCAGAGAATGACAAGTAAGTATTTGTGCAGCACTACGAATCATAGATAGAGTGGTGCTATAAGATGTATGGAACGAACTAGATTACAGATTGGAACGAACTAGATTACCGTCTAACAAGGGGGCCACACATCGAACATTAATAACAGAAAAAAACTTGGATTATTTCTCTTTGCAGTCATGTATCACTTTTTGCATTATGGGTTTTTAAATAGGGTCCATCATTTGAACTTACCCTGTATTTACCGTTGATAAAATCCATCACTTTTCGGGATTACTATTTTCCTACAAGAGTACACATAGTCCCATTGCACACAGACCTTAATAAGTATTCAGTCAGAATGATGAGTCTCACGAGAAAACATCACCCATACCATAATATTGCTACCTCCACTTTGTATCCGGTCTACTGTGTACCCTGGCACCGTGACCTCCGTTGGAAATCTGTGTATTTGCATTCGCCCGTCAATGAGATTAAGCAGAAAATATGATCCATATGAACAGGCAAGCTTTTTCATTTTTCTCTGGTCCACTGTCGATATTATATGACCCTTTGCAGGCACTGTTGTTGATGACGAGCCATCAGCTCGATACGGGTTTAAACTGCATAAGCCTTCACTGCCTGTTAAAACGCCCCGTCCGGATCCTCACTTTTGTAGCTGCTGGTGATATCAGATAACTGATAAATCACTGGCCTTCGAGTTTTTATTTCATCCTCCGTTCATCACTTTCAATAAGTTCTCATAATGACTGCACGAAAGCTAAAAAATTCCAATTTTACAAAAAATTTTGCAACAAATTTAAGGCGATATGTACCATTTTCGCAATTTTTTTTATTTTTAATATTTGATATTTAGTTTTAATTGTATTTCATAAAGGATATTATTTAATAATAATTACATACAAAAAATTTAATTTGTTGCAAAATGTTGTAAAATTTAATTTTTTTAGCTTTTTTAAGCATTTTTTAAATTCCTAAGGCTTTTTTAAATATGTTCTCTTTTCTTTCAAAATTTTTTTTCCAAGTACCTTATAATATACTACATAAAACTGTACATGGGTTTTTTCTGCTGCTGCTCTTAATTTTTTATTAATTTTTTATAGTTAAACTTTCAAAAATCCCCCAAAAAAACATAATTTCGATTTTGAAATTTTTTTAGAAAAAATACTAAACATGTAGAGATAATTACATGCACAGTTTTACAAAACATATATTTCAGAACATGTATAAAAATTTCAAAAACATACTTCAATTATCAAAAAAGCCTTAGGGTTTTGAATAACAGTATATGTACAAAATTCAACATGGAGAAATATGAGTTTGAAGTTTTCATTCTATGAATAGCATGATATAATATTCATCGAATAGTCTGAAACTTTTATGAAATGTTAATTAGTTTATTTAAAACTACTTACCATAAAAAATTGCACAAATGTAGAACAATTAAACAGTATACTACCATAATGAATATATAGAAAAAACGAATGAAAGATCAATATTTCATAAAACTTTATCTTAATAATTATTAAAAAATAAATACACACTTTCAAAGCTAATTCCATGCTCAGAGCTAATGCAACATGTAAAAAAATTTTGGCTTTATTTTTTATTTCCATGATTTTAAAAGCCTTCGCATGTTAAATATTGTACACAAATAAAAGCAAAATCAAATAACAATTTATAGGTAAAATACATCAAAATCTAAGAACTATATATGTACATTTGTTTAAATAAATATTTTAAAAAATTTAATAATAAAAGTGTTGAATCTCGCACACATGGGATATATATATATCAACAAAAACAAATATTTAAAAATGGGAGAGTTTTCTACTCTTGCGAATAAGATTCTTAATTATCTGAGTTATCAAAATGAGATTTAGTTTTTGTGCTTTGGGAGACTCCGTTTTGAAGTTTTTATTTCATTCAAAATAATATCATAAAAAGTACCACAAATTTTAAATCTTGATCAAATCCATTTGATCTTCAGTAAATAATTCAGAAACTAGAATTTTTGCCTGAATTTCTCAATTCTTTCTTAAAATGATTTATTACTGCATATATAATGTCAATCTTATTGATGCGCATTCGAAAAATAATTAATTCAGTTTTTATCAGGATCTTTTCTAGCAGACAATCTGAAATGTAGGCGTGATAGTTGCTGTTTAGCATCAAACATTGCTCCATTACTTAATGAAAAATACAGGTAAAGCTTTGAAATTTTGCAGGCATATTTATAGATTCGGGGTATCAAATAAGCTAATAAAATATTTTTCAACAGTTTAATATTTTTTAGGGTACCATATCGCCTTAAAGTTTTTTGTATGGAATTATTATAAATGCTAACTTCTCTCTCTTTATAAAATACAATTTAAACCAAATACCGCATAATAAAAATTAAAAAAATTGTGAAGATGGTACCATATCACTTTAAATGTGTTTACTTTTATTTTCCACAGACATCACATCATGGCTATTCGTTAATCAATAGTCCCTCGGTTTCTTCTTAGTAGCCATTCTTGGATTTTTGTGTGCATCAATTATTAACTTCTAGTAAGTAGCTTCAGTTTTAAGAAAAAAATTGGGTTTTTTTCCAACATTAACTCGAATTTTGGGCAGCTCGTCGTCGAAGAATAGTTGTTTCTTTTTTTATAAACTATGTCTCTTTCTCCAGTACTACAGCTGCTCTCCCATTTCCATGCAGCACAGAAAAAAACCAATTTTTTTAACAAGTTTAAGTAAAATTTACTTTGACACTCCCGAGAAAATTGCAAAGTGCAACTGACAAATTAAGACTGGCATGCATTAAATGTTTTGGGCCTTACCTCGTAATATTCACACACACACACACACATTATATATATATGATATACGTTGAATACGTATGCTTACAATTACGAAAATCAATCATATTTTAATAGCTAGTAATATTAATTTATATTTGAATATTACGTAAAATATTTCCTCTCTCTCGGAAGACTAATATTT